>BMAU01017949.1:0-85659 GCA_019973935.1 Trichonephila clavipes | reverse complement strand
CGTCACCCCCGATATCTATTACTGGTGATTGATGATTTAATCACAAACATTCCGCATACCGGCGTTATGACGATATTGGATTTTAAAAAAGTGGTCCGAAAGGTATTGAGAAAACCGCGTTTATAACTCGCAAAATGGCACCTTTCAGGGGCGGCGCCAAATTTCCAAAAAGCCATAGATATTATATTAAAACCTGTTATTTGGCGTGGTGTAGGGAAGTTTAATTCTGTAAATGCCATTACGTCTTTTAAAAGGCAGTTTTAGGGTCGTAATTTTTTTTCTTTTTCCCTGGTGGGAGAATTTGTAAAGTATCCGATTGGTAGGATATATATATTAGTAAAAGTCGTCGGGACTATAAATCATGTCTAGAATTGGTTACGTAATTTATTTTTAGGGCCATTTGTGAATTCGAATAAATCCCGTTTTCTTTTGGAGGTTGTGATGAATCTGCACGGAACCTTTCACTAATCTTTCTTAGGGCGTCTTTTGGGGAATATAAATCCACGTTTATTTCAATCAACTCCAAAAAGATGAATGGGATATTCAAATTAGATAAGGTATTTTAAGTCGAGTGTTGTAAGCTAGCAAGGAGATGATGGAAGGCTATTGAGCCAGTAACCTTAACCGCAATATTAGAGGATTACAAGATATGAGAATAGTGCAGAAGAATTGCCGAGATTCTAAGGAAGTACTGTAGAAAGCTGGATATAGTCAGCGGTAAATATAATTTACTTACGCGTAAATGAAGCGTTAGTTTAGTCGAATTAGTTAAAGTTAATGAGAGTTAAGAATTCGAGTACGTGTATTTCTATAGACCTATTTCGGTAGACCTTACTTGATCTTGAGCTTAATTATTAATTAATTGCATGATTCGTAATTTAATTTAATATAAAGGTAAATCCCTTTAGTTGACGTAACATAAAAAGTATTATATGTTATTAGAGGTTTTTTTTGTTGAGAAATTGAAAATAATAAATATTATTATTATTCAAAATGGCTCTTAGAGGTTCTTTGCCTCAAATTAATCTTGGTGTCCAAGGTGAGACCCAGGGGGTCTCCACACAGTAACTCTCACCTCTTGATATAAAAAGAACAGAACTTATAACTTATAATTTCTAATAATATCTAAAATAGAAGTAGAAAGATTTTTTACGCTCACTTAACCCAATAATCAAGTGGATTTCCGTAAAAGCAACTTTCGGTGGATCTCTACTTCATAAAATAAACATGCGTGCTAAATTTCCACTCAAATCTAATAGGCAAAAATGGAATTTTTATCATCAATACGTCCCATAACCCAGTTGAGAGCATTCTTAGCGGATTTCAATTCAACAAAAGAAGCATGCAAACCAAATTTCATTATTATAGCCATAATAGTTCGAAGCGGGAGTTTTATATATCAATACGCTCCAGTAACTCCCCCTCTTCACCCAGGAGTTGATTTCCGTAAAACTTATTCTTAGTGGAACTCTATTCAACTAAAGAAAAAAAAAGTGCTTAACAAATTTCAAGTAAATGGGTTAAACAACTCAAAAGCAGGAATTTTTCTAAAACTCTCTTTGACCCCTCCCAACCCCCCTTCCTTGGGGGTCAGTATTTGCAAAACTCTTTGTTAGAGGAACTCTATTTCATGAAAGGAACATACCTTCTAATTTTCAAGCAGGTGAGTATAATAGTTTAAAAACGGAAATATTTATCTCTTACGCCCCTTAATCCCTATCAGAGCACTTTGGGGTCAATTTTTCCGAAACCTATTCTGTAGTGGATCTCTACTCCATGAAAGGAATCTGCTTATTTTAAATGTCAAGACCACGGCTAATAGTTTAAAAATGAAAATAATTATCTCTAAGTCCCCACAAAGCTACTTGGAGGTCGATTTTCGTAAAAACCATTTTGCAGACGACCTCTACTCCATGAATGGAACATGCATACCAAATTTCAAGACTGTTCATCTGTTAGTTTAAATAATATAACACCACTTAAGCCCCCGTAACTCCCTTTGGGGTTTGATTTTCATAAAGTCCTTTCTTAGCGGATCTCTACTGCTTGAAAAGAATATGCCTACCAAATTTCAGGTTTGTAGGTTTAATAGTTCCGGAGATATCGTGATTAGTCAGTGAGTCGCTTTTCTCCTTTATATATTGTTACGTAGCTCCGGGTTCGTAGATTTTATGCAAAACAATCACAAAGAAAGTAAACAGTTCTTCAAGAACGATGCAAAATTATCATCAAAGTTCCAATCCTTTAAGGTATCCGACTTTTAAAAAAGCGCATAAATGGATAATTTTCATGATATTTAGTGTAACTCAGATAAGAATACATGCATAAAATTGTTTTAAGGACATTTTGACAAAAAAAAATTATTTAAATATAATATTTTGGCAAAAAATTAACTTAGAATAATCTTTTTTCCAAATGTTCTCCTTTTGTGAAAAATGGTTCGATTATAATAATATTTTGCCTGTATATAGCTCAGACCTCTCTACAGAGGCTCAAATAGAATTTTTGAAAAATTCACATTATTTTCAGAGTTACAACCAATTGAAATAATTATTCGCGTTTTTTTTCTTAAAATTGTTCCCTTCTGTTGTCGTAAAATATGAATAAACCCACTTCTAAGTTGAGCCTCTGTAAAGAGGTCTGAGCTATATACAAGCAAAATATTATTCTAATAGAAGCATTTTTATCAAAAGGAGAACATTTGGAAAAAAGATTATTGTAAGTTAATTTTTTGGCAAAATATTGTATTTAAATAAAAAAAATTTTGTCAAAATTTCTTTAAAATAATTTTATGCATATATTCTAATCTAAGTGACACTAAATACCATGAAAATTATCCATTTATGCGCTTTTGAAAATCTTGGTTCCGAACGTAGTAGGATACCTAAAATACAGGATTCTGCAGCAATATTCACAGAGTAAATCTCCGAAGGTCTTCACACCTTCAACGGCAATCAAACACAATTATCCGTGTTTGATATACACGTATGTAAAAGATTATTCACCAGCCTAGCCGAGCTAATCGCTAGTCAAAACAAAGCTCACTACTAGCTGGTTTAATCAAGACTGACTGGTTGCGGTTGGCACTCCTATTTATAGGCGCGACAGAAACTTCTAGAAATACAACCGCTCGTGTCATCAAGCGTGATGTTAATGGAGAGATCCACTTCTTTCTAGAAGAATCCAGAGGGTTCCGAACTCGCCAAAATGGTCGCCAAATTGGCCGCCAACTTGGTCGGCAAAAATGATGCCAACTTTTCTCTACCGCCAAGATTTCGCCAAGTTCTCATTGAATCGCCATTATAACGTAAGGGGCGATATTGCTTGTGAATAGTACAATTTTAACATGAAATAAATATAACAGAGTAATATAAATGCATTACACACCCAAATACAAATTAGTTACACTATTTACACAACATTCGTAACAATATATATTATAGATATATCTTGTTCAAATTGTCAATCGTTAGTAAAATTTTTCTATTCATCCATGAAAGTTCAAATATATTTTTTAAAAACTAGTATTAGATGACACTTGATGCTAATGCAATTTTTACAAATATTAGTTCATTATATAATTAAATTAAAAAATGAATAAATAGTAACAAACCATTTAAAGATTGTAAACCTATAATGTGCTTGTAAAGCTCTAATTTTCTAATACGTTATTTTCTAACTTACGTTTCATATCAAAACTCTACTTTAATTAATTATGAATGAAAATATTTTTCTTAATTCGAAGAATATACTTGAATAATATTGATAGTACTTGCTATGAATGACAATTATTCAGTCTTGTCTTAGAGAGAGAGAGAGAGAGTTTTTGCCCTTTAGATATTTTCGTAAAGTAGCTTTCGCAAAACTCATTTTTGAGACACCTTTGTTAAGCATCGATCCACAGCAGTGGCGTAACGTACACCACCGCATTGTGGGAGGGCGCAGGGTTTTAGGGGGCCCAATACTTGACTTTGCAGGGGGCCCCAAAAGTTCTCCGTTACGCCACTAATCCACTGTATACATAACTGATAAGCAAGAAACCTTTTCTATTGCGGTATTGATG
Organism: Trichonephila clavipes; assembly: GCA_019973935.1. Classification (NCBI taxonomy): domain Eukaryota; kingdom Metazoa; phylum Arthropoda; class Arachnida; order Araneae; family Nephilidae; genus Trichonephila; species Trichonephila clavipes. The sequence goes on along the minus strand of BMAU01017949.1, from coordinate 81,596 downwards.
GCTCTAGCACGAATTTAGCTATCAAAAGTAGGATGTGTGTAAAGAGTAGACATTTTAAGTGAACAATGGACTAACGCACTGTGCACTAACATTCTATTTTTCTTAAACTATGATATGCTGTCGGGAAATCGGGTCCTATTTTGATTATTCGATGACTGTTTAAAATTCAGCATATTCATTCGACTTATCATTTTAAGTTTTATTTTGAGAAATTCATAAGAAATTTGGCTTGATTGATAGAACTGTATGCAGCATGTAACCGTCTCTCGTTTTAACCATCCATGTGGGGTGCACGCGCTGCACACCTGCTACGATCGGCCCTGTCTGGGACTGCATGATCATTGAATATATTATCTATTGAACATAAAATGGATTTCATCGTTCGACATCTCTTTCGTAACATTTTCCCCGTAGCTGATACAGATGAGTTTTAGGTTCGAATAAAAGCAATCTGAAATGCTGCTTCTCGAAAAAACTTTTTGATCCGATAACATGTTATATGGAGGTACTAATTGCAGCTTGTGAATGCTTTACCAAAAACTGGTTTCCAGCACGTAGATCCTCCCCCAAGTAAATTGAATCTTTTATTTGCTAGTAATTTGAGGAATAAATTTCATTTAATTCTGTTGATTTCACCATGATGTTGAAATTATATATATATATATATATATATATATATATATATATATATATATATATATAATGTATTTTTAAGAGTAATTCTTAGATTGACAGGAGAAATGCAACGTGCAGCCATTTATTATATTTTATTTCAATATTTAGCAAGGCTGTCTGCACTCCAACCCATGACAAAACGAGACCTCTTTCAGCGTTGATCAGCAGCGAAGGAGTCGTTAGTACACGTGTCTTTTTTAAGTCCGGTGAAAGTAGAAGAAAGAAAAAGCTTTTTGCGTATCTCAGTTGAACAAAAAAAGCCCTTATTTGTTAAATTTTAAGTCTAGATCTATAGCTGATAAAAAGGATTTTTTTAAAATTTATAATGCCCCGTAACTCTCTTGTGGGGTTGTTTTTGAAAACACCTTCCTAAGCTGTCTCTGCTCAGCAAAAGTAACACATTGTTACAAATTTTATGTAATGAACGCTTAAAATAGTGCAAATAATTTATATCTGGATGCGTAATACATTAATATTGCTTTTTGTTGTATTTACTTTATATTAAAATTGTAAGATTCGCAAGCAACGCCGTTCCTTACATTATAATGGCGATTCAATGGAAAAATAGCAAAATGTTGGTGATAGAGCCAAGTTGGCATCATTTTCGCGGACCACGTAGGCTACTTGGCGATTGATTGAACGGTGCAAAAGTTGATATGCTGTAGCGCCACCTGGTGAGAAGCTGCAACAAAGAGGATAGCACAAAATCCTTCTCCAGAAACTAATTAATATACATGCCAATTTTCATAGTCATCTGTTGAACAGTGTTGGAGTGATGCTATTTCCTATCTACAAACATCCATTTATATATATATATATATATACAAATTATACGACAAGTGAGTGATAATAAAAATATTTTTTCAGTATTATTGACTATTTTTGGAACAGGAAAATTCACCAAACAAATGGGGTAAGCTCACGGCCTCATATAGTTGGAAAAACAAACAAACAAAAGAGATAAGAATTTTCCTATAATAAAAGTAAAACTATATTTGTGCCTTATCTGGCCAAGCTGCACCTAACACACTCGTAAATTTATGAATAAACCTACATCTGTAATTTAAGCAAAATTCTTTAATGAGAGAAAAAAAGAAAATATAGGGTGAAAAAAGACAAGAAAAAATGTCAACTAGAACAATACTACTAGAGAATCCTTAAGTTACGTCACACTTATTTAAAACAGCAAAATCTTACAAGAAAAAAAGAATCGCGAGACTTACAGTAGTCGCATAGGATGTGTAACATCTCACGTGTTGTCGTGGTAAATACGCAATAGTAACTTATATTCTGAAAAAAAAATGAATTGGGTATGATTGGAAGAAATTTTCTATCGAATAATTATATCTTTAATGAAAATTTTATTTAATTAACACAAGGAGTAATGCAATTTTTTATCAAAAATAATTATTCTTGTTCAATTTAGGGAAGAGCGGAGACAATAGACTTATGACAACTAAAATATGACGCATATACTTGTGATTTCAAAGTATTTAAAAACCGTTGAAAAAAAGCACCAATAACAGTACCTCTGTTAGTTGTCGAAACATTTTGATTTGAGTTCATCATTCAAAAAAGCTACGAGTGGCTCAGCTTTTGACAAACTGATGCTAAAATTAAAATCACCACTCAAAATCATGGGAAGCGCGGGGGATAGTTTTTTTTTAAAGAGCAGAACCATCTTCGGAATATCCCTTTAAGACCTTAATTATTTTTATCTTCTAATATTAAATTCTTCTGGTTATTAATACTATATGGACCCTAATGCCATTGGGAAAAATACAAAAACAATCCCTCCCCCCGGAACCAAGTTGTTGCGTTAATCGGTGCTCGAGGATTTTATGCAAAACAGTCACAAAGAAAAATAACAGTTCTTTAGGAGTGATGCGAGTTTATTATCAGAAATCCAATTCTTTAAATACAGGATTCCGCAGCAATATTCATAGAGTAGATCTCCGAAGGTCTTCACGCCTTCCATAGCACTCAAACACAATTATCAGTGTTTAAACTACACGTATATAAAAGATTATTCACAAGCACAGCCGAGCTAATCGGTAATCAAAACAATGGTCACTAATCGCGGGTTGAATCAAGACTGACTCGTTACGGCCTGCACCTCTCTATTTATAGACCCAGCGGAAACTTCCAGAAAAATCCGCGCGAAATTAGTAGAGAAATCTACTAATTTCTAGAAGAATCCAGAGGGTCTTGAGCTCGCCAACATGGTCGCCATTGTCACCAAACCGGCAGCAAACTTGGTCACCAAATATGATGCCAACTTGGCTCTATCACCAAGATCTCGCCAAGTTCCCAATGACGTCACTTCCTGTTACCCATTTCCGTCCCTATTCACGAAATCACCCCGACAAATATCCAGCAACCGAGAGGAAAGATGTTACACATCAAAAAGGAAAGAACATCGATACACCTGGAAGTCGCAAATCTCAAACTTATTTATGAAAGATAAAAGACATTATCATTTTAAAGAAGATTCATTGAACTAGGATTTGAATTTAGAAGATATGTAGATACTTATGCTTTTATCATATATAACATAAACATACAGATTAATTTATAATACAGGCTTTTTGACAGTGGTAGAAATGGTATTGATTATTTATATAATCGAGGAACCTCCTACCTTGTTTAAAACTTTTAACCAAAATTCGAATTATTATTATTAATAATAATTAGTTACAATTTTAAGAATCTTAGCAACAGGCACTGGTTAGAAAACATATAAATAGTTAGATTTTTGTTTAACTGTAAAATCGAAAAATTTACAAATAGAAATAGGTAAGCCAAAAGGAGTAATTATAAAAATAATTCTACACAAAATCACTCATTGTATTGATTTTAATGGAAAAGGTCATCAAAGAATACTATGCAAGTTAAATCAATCAATCAGTTTTAAATAATTTATGTTACTTAATCTAAAAATTACGCTAACCTTGTCTGATCAAATTGCATTGTATGGAATACATTAAATAGCCCTTAAGAATGAATGGTGTGGGAGACCCATATTAAAGAAAGTTAATTAATTAATTTTAGTATCACACATAAATTATAATTTAACTAATACATATCGTTGTCTTTATTTGTAGGAATATTTAGCCCTGTTGGGCTCTAATCTCCCTTCATTATATGTTAGACTAGCTGGTATACCCATTCTTCGCACGGGTGAATTAAAAAAATTAAACAATACAGATTGAAGGATAAAGAAGTTTTTAATGAGTTAATTTTACGTAGATTGCAAAGTATCCGAACACATTCGGAATACTTTTTGACAAAATAGCATATTTAAACATTATAAATGCTTTTTTAGGACTCCATATCAATAAATACTTATATTTAACTAACAATATTTAAAATAAATTCCCCAAATTTCACAAAAATCACAATTATATATGAAATTTTAGCAATATTTTAATAAAACTTCAAAGCAATTAGAGAAAAAAGGTAATAAACATATTAGTAAAAATATTACTAAAACAAATAAGATGCATTAATCTAGAAAATGTACTAAAATTTTAATGTTTAATTAAAATTTGAAAGCTGATTGAGTAAACATTAAAAGAAAAGTCCCCTTCTTTATATGACCATTATTTAAATAACAAGCCATAACTCAAAAAGCTTTCACGCACTAAGAAATAGTTTAGTACATTCTCTAGAAAATAACATAAATATCAGGTTCAATAAGTTTTATAGAAATACAATCGCAATATTTTGAGTTATCAGACTTGCCATGATAGATTTTGAACAATTTAAATGCCCACTTCTGGTAGATCAAAGACCCACTTCCGGTTTTTCTAACTTTATAAAATTGATTGTAACTTGGCCTCTAAGAAGCATAGAAACAAAACAAAGAATGTTTTGTAAAGTCAAAAGATAGCTATATTCAATAAAATAAAAAACAAAAATGTCTGTTGACCGAATTCGGTCTTTCTTCAACGTGTTCAGACACCTTAAACAAAAAAAACAAAACAAAACAAAAAAGCTTTTTGCATATCTCAGCTGAACAAAAAAATCACATTTGTTGAATATTAAGTCTGTTAGTCTGATAGCGGATAAAAAAAAAAGGATTTTTTTTAAAAAAATTTATTTATAACGATCCCGTAACTCCCTCGTGGGTCGGTTTTTGAAAACACCTTCCTAAGGTGATCTCTGCTCAGTAAACATATTGTTACAACTCAGTAAGCAAAAGTAACAACTTGTTACAATTTTTTTTGTAATGAACGCTTAAAATAGTGTAAATAATTTATTTCTCGATGTGTAGCACGTTAATATTACATTCTGTTGTATTTATTTTATGTTAAAATTGTAACATTCGCAAGCAACGCCGTTCCTTACATTATAATGGCGATTCAATGGAAACATGGCAAAATGTTGGTGATAGAGCCGAGTTGGCATCATTTTTGGCGACCACGTTGGCAACCTGACGATTGATTGAACAGTGCAGAATTTTATACGCTGCAGCGCTACCTGGTGGGGAGCTGCAACAAAGAGGATAGCACAAAACCCCTCTCCACAAAAAAATACATAGGTATGCCAATTCTCATTGTGATTAGTTGAACGGTGTTGAAGTGATGCGAGGTCATATAACAACCATTAACTGTACAATATAATACAAACATCCATTTATATATATACACTCAGGAACATTGAAAAGAGCGACCCAAGAAGGAAGCTAAGTACAATTGCGAAACTTTGCAAATAAGTACAGCGTAATGTGATATGCAAATGATCCAAGTTTTGTGCCAATACGCATGCTCATACACGCCGAGGTGGCGCTACAATCAGGAAGAGGGTACTATATAAGCCAACGTAAATTCGAAGATTCATAAACGTGACGATTACCCGCAGATTGTAGGAAGACTTTGGTAAGCGAAACATGCCAGGTAAACGCGCTAGAAGACATTTCTCACAGTTAAGCGAGTTTGAGAGAGGCCTGATCATCGGGATGAAAACTGCAGGCTGGTCGACGCGCCGTATTGCTGGCCAGGTGGATAGTTCGGAGTGTACCGTTAGAAATTGTTGGGAGCAGTGGACACGAGAAGGTACCCCCGTGCGGATAACCGGGTCTGGAGCGACCAGGAAGACCACGAGGAGAGAGGATCGGAGGATCTTGCGGCAGGCACTTGTGGACCCCACAGTGACTCGCTCAACGATACGAGCAGACGTAGGCGTAGCAATTGTTCCACAAACAATTTCCAGACACCTTGCAGAAGCAAATCTTAAATCCAAGCGCCCTTTCCGTGCACTCCCTTTAACACCGGAACATCGGCAACTGCGTCTACAGTGGTGCCAAGCCAGATCAATGTGGAATGTCACAGATTGGCAAAAGGTTGTGTTTAGCGATGAATACCAATTTGTTTTGGGGACAGATGATAACCGTGTATGGGTGTGGAGGCACCCTGGTGAGCGGTACAATTCCCCCAAACTGTTCTACGTCACACTGCCCGCACAGCTGGTGTAATGGTCTGGGGGGCCATAGCCTATGATAGCCGGTCCCCTTTAATTGTGATGCGTGGAACCTTAACGGGCCAACGTTACGTTGATGATATTCTGCGATCCCATGTAGGACCTTTCTTAAATGGTCTCCCAGGGGCAATTTTCCAGCAAGATAATGCTCGTCCGCATACAGCAAGAATTTCTCAAGACTTCCTACGTCATTTTCAGACTCTTCCATGGCCGGCCCCCGCTCCCCCGATTTGTCCCCTGTAGAGCACGTGTGAGATCAGCTAAAACGGCAGATGCCATCGTGTCACTCTGTACAAGATTTAGAGTTGGCTGTTCAAGATTTGTGGGCCCATCTGCCTCAGGACAACATAAGGTGTCTAATCAACTCAATGCCGGACCGTGTGACGGCATGTATTGCAGCTGGAGGTGGTCCAACGCGCTATTGAAGTTGCCCAGTATTTGTGTCGTTGCACACCCTGCATTCGTTTAATTGTCTTGTTTTTGAGATCAAGTGAATCTCTCATCTGTGTCATTATGTATATTAAATTTTATTTCAATCCGATGCTTTCTTCTTGGGTCGCTATTTTCAATGTTCCCGAGTGTATGTTTATACACCAGAAGCGATAAAAGCATTTATTTTGATATAAGAATCAATTTGTTACTACCAAACGTGCATTATAAAATCATAAATAAAAAAATACGTGCATAGATATACGTGCAAAATACGTGCATTTTTATTGTATTTATGGTTCCCACTATTTTTGCGATAATGGCTTACACATAAAAGATATATAGATGCTGCCGCGGGCTTTTTTGCGTACGTGATTTACCTGTACAAAACGGTGTCTAACGGTTTTTGCAGCGCACGCCAGAATAGCTTGCAGATGTCAGTTTTTTTTACTTGACATTTATTGTTATATTTCGGACACTTTGCACAATATATTTATAAATTATAGCGTATGTGTTATTCTGACGTATAAGCTATATTATTGTAAAGTTTCATTAAAATCCATTCAGATGTTTTTGTGTGAAAGAGTAACAAACATCCATACAAACTTTCGCGATTACAATACTATTAAGGATAACTGTGAAAAATTCTCTATCCCTCAATACTATTTTGAATTGAATTTTAGTGAAATTTTTACTTTTAAACAAAAAAAAATCTCTCGATCTTAAAATTTTCTTACGTTAATATTTACCTTTTAATGAATTTTTTTAAAAAAGAGGAAAAGATGAAAAATTTGATCAGGTCAGTGGGTGGTTTGAGTCTAGATAATCCAACAGCAGCAGAAAAATCCAAAAATTGAAAAATATAAATTTAAGACGAGACGCTTGTAATTACAAAAAAGATCTAAATAGGGTGTTAAAGATGACATTAAAATACGTTTTCAAAAATTTGCAAATTACCGAAAAAATTTTGTGACCGGGCTTTACGAGACTTTCAACTGATAATCCTCTTCGGAAATCTTTGGGCCAGCAACCGCGTTATTTCACAGCCATCCCTCTCTAGAAGAAACCACGAGATGCAAATTAGCTAGTGTATATATAGTTAAAGTAGATTAGAATGAGAAGGAGCGGAGTCGCTGAAAGCTGTGCTAATACGGTAAGAATTAGAATTACATCGCGTGACTAAAGGCGAATTTCATCTACTAGAATAAATCAGTGAATTCAGAAGTATTAAGATAGGATTGATTAAAAGAGAATCTAATCAGATTTCGTGCGCTTATTCACATAAGGTTGGCACTCTCTTTATATCACTCCAAAGAATCCCTTTATAGATGGCTTGTTCTGGATTATTATCTTTGATAATAATAAATTAGATTTATTATGGCTAGTCTTGGTCATCCATCTTTCCCTCCTATAGATTTAGGTCGATTAGATGACGAGGAAGGGGTAGGCCATTACAATTTGAAGGCGTAAAACATTTTTAGATTAATAAATAGTAACATAAAAACGTAGAGCTAAAGAAGTAACTAAAAAAAAATGGTAATTTATAGCTCAGAATCAATTAGTATCTGACTTAACCTATGAGAATGTAATTCCAGAGAGTGCATTTTCCAATATCATTTATAAACAAATATGCCGAATTGTCAATTTGATTAAAAATTTTTAATGTTTTATAATAACTTGGTCAAGAGTTATAACTTGACTCGTTACTAGAGGGGTAACTACCGCCGTATCAATGATACGGGGCCCCCAAACTACAGGGGACCCAACATGTGTAATTACAGCCCCGCTAACAAGGCTCCCATACTTAAAAAAGCGCTCCGAAGGAATTTTGATACAGGGCCCCCTACGCCAGTGCTCGTCACCGAAGGTCAGAATCTTCATAAGCCATCGAGCATTGAGGATCTATATCAGGGATGGCGATCCAGTGGCACGCGTGCCATTTCAAACGATGAAGCTAGAAATATAGTATGATTAGTAAAGGTTATAAAGCGGTGTGTGTTTTATGTTCTGGAACAGTGGTATGCAGAACATCGTTTGTCAAAGAGCATTTTTAAACAAATCGCAAGTCCTCTTGTCAAAAAAGTGAGCCACATCAAAAATAATTCATTGCTTAGAAACCATTTGGCAGATGACTTCAATTCAGCATGCATTCTACTAAAAAAAGCAACATATTATGCTGTAACTCTAGTTGTGAGCGGCGCTGCAGTCACTTGTTTTCAAGAGAGTGTATATAGGATTCCTACTAATAATAAACGTTGTCCCTCAACTGAGTGGTAGCATTTTTCCTAGCGTCGCCTCAACTTCTGACAGGTAAGACCTTATATCTATTTTTATTTGAACGAGATTGACTTGAATTTTTGAAATATTACAACGAATGAAATACTAATTTGAACATTATTTTGAACTTTGAATTTGAACATTATTTTGGTGCCTGAAACTCGAGACCAGCCTTTAGATAAAATATTGCGAACTGTTATTGTAGTTGAAATCTTGCGAACAGAATTTGAATTTGAACATATAATCTATTATAAGTTATTTATCATCCACACACAATCTACAACAACAGAAGTCACACTAATGTTACTTTAATTTGAATTTCATGTATAACTAAAACATTTACAACTATGCAGTACAAAAAAAAAGTATTTTTTCCTAATAAATAAAGAGTTTTGAGTTGTTAGAATTTAGTTTTATTATTTTTCCAATAATCACAAGTCAAAATTATTTGACGGCACGTCTATAGCTCATTAAAACACTTCTTTAAAAAAAATGGCACGTTGATCCACAAAGGTTCCAAACCCCTGATATATATCATAATTATATTTTGCACTCTTGCTAAATTATTTCAACGAGTTTTTGAAACATGTCCTTAAATAGGGAAGGCATGAATCAGGACAGGTCCAACGATTAGAGTATTACTTTTTGTCCACTTAATACAGAGACTTACACGAAATAAAATCATTCTAGAACTCGCGTGCGCGCGAAAATAAGGTTTACTTGGTTAACATTATTCATATATTAAAAATAAATTCAAAACAATTTATTAATTCATAAACAGGAATAAATGTGACAAAAGTAAAATTGGCTTATAAATGTCTAATTTTCCATCGGTTACTTGTATGATATATGAATAAAATTCTGCGTGGATATTTTTAAGGGAAGGGTAACTTTTTTCCCTTCTGGTTCAAGATATTTTCTTCAACAACTGGGAAGTAATACAACATTCTATTAATTGCAAATATCCCAACGAAATAAGTGTACAGAAGAGAAACATTTTGAAGATATGATTTCTTTGTAATGGAACAGTGATATTTTTTATACAATTCAATATTAAAATTCGGCATTTCTTAATTGTTTTTTTAAAATCATTTAAGCTGTTTCGTAAAAAATAGTTAAATAAGATGATAAATAAGTACATTAAACAAGAAAATATTGAATTGCAAAAAAATTGTCAATTGAAAAAGCAAAAAAGTATAAAAAGGCAAACCACAATAAAATAGAAAATATCATGATTTGAGGGAAAATAAGAATAATATATATCGAGTAATAAATATCTAGATCAAATACTGACTTTAATTTGGAAAAAAATAAGGGTTTCAACTGTGAAATGTATTTAATGGTAGATAAACTAAGAAGAGGCATTTTTTTAGGTTTTATTCAGTAGTGTTCTTATAATTAATCCTTTTTTTACTACTTCTTAAAAAGACTTCTTGTTATTACTATCATATTTTTTCAATGAAATGTTCTTTAAATAAATTGACTAGTGGTTGTAAATGTTAAGAAATATATAGATAGTGAAAGAAAATAGGAGTATTTGAAAATACAGTAGCCTTCGAAGCAAGATGAAAGTAATAGATTTAATTGGAATTAAAGAAATCGGCTATTCTAGATCCTCTAAAACAAAGAATGAGTATAAAGAAATCGGTTTCGGTTTTATCATTCTTTTCTTGTGCACAACGATGGAAATTCATTTACTGTTAAAAATGTGTTTTTTTCCTCAACTCAAGGGCACAAAGATATCACACTTACTGTGCGGTCATTTGAATCAAGTTGAAAGAAGAAAAAGAACAATAGCTGGAACGTCTTAGAATACATGTATTCTCTCTCTCTCTCTCCTCACCTTCTCCATATTATTTTTTTTCTTCTCAGATATCCGAGTTTCGAGATGTTAAACTAAAAGTCATGGGAATAGGGTCTGTGTATGTATTTTTTTAATTATCATACCCTTTGAGTCTGGGAATAGATTTCAAATATTGGCCTCCCCATCAATAGTAATTTAAACCGCAAAATTATAATTTTGAACTCTCAGGTAACGTTCGGTACTAAATCAAGTGAAACCCATTCATTGTGGAAAATGAAATAGGAAGTTACCCTTTCCTAACATCTTTCCCCCCTTTTTCTCTTGCTTTATCAACTGTTTGAGAAGCTGTGACGAACCCACTGACAAATAAAGAAAGATCAATTACAGATTCGGCAGAGCATGACTTTCCTACAGTTAAACTTTCTCACGCAAGTTGTATTTACAAATTAATGTTAGTAAATTAGTATTGAAGCATGCCCTCTGTGTGAAGAGACTATTTTCACGTATAAAATATATGAATATATAGAGAAAGAGAATGAGGAAAAATAAACATTTAGCAGAATTTAAAAAGTAGACATTTTGAAAAAAAAACAGATTTGTAGTTGAAGTAAAATGGAAATTTTTGCAAATTCATTACAAAAAACTATACTGTTTTAGAAAGGAAATCAAATTTATTCTTTTTAAATGGCATGCATTAACGCTTAACTGATAGTTAAATGGGATTTTTTTTTTGGTATTAGAATAGATGTATTTATTTATATTTATCAATTGATAGACAAAATTCTAAGTTTCATTCCAACCAGATTAAAAAAATTAATGTTTATCTTCAAAGTAATAAAGTTATTGACATAAAAAAGCTCAATAAAAATAGAAGAAAATGCATAAAATCAAATAAATTAGGAGGCCATAATGTCTAGAAGTCCGGATAGAGGGTTCATGGGTGTTTCAATTGAGTCATGGTTTCCAGTCCTGATTCCAGACTCGTCATATAAAGGGGCCGATGCGCATTATACCTGTCGAAGTCCTTACGTTGGTGTGATGTAGAAGTTAGGAAGTTAGGAGAGTGAGTAGCCAAAGTTTGGTTTTGTCCTTGTCAGTGGACCACAGTTCAAAATCCCCTCAGGGGGCTCACTTTCTTTAGATGAGTACGAGTGTCACAATCCCGAGGTGTCCTAGTGATCTTTTCCTTTTTCCAAGGGGTTTACTATCATTGGTAAACATGGGCTTCACGAACTTGGGGTACCTAGTGATTTTTCTCTATTTTTGACCCTCCTTCTTGTCATTCAATTTATCCTTTCTTTCTTTTCCCGTCTAGATCACAGATTTTCACTATGTTTGGCGCAGTATAGCCAGATTTGGCTCTTGCGCAAAAAAACCTCATACTCACTCACTCACAGCTCCAAATAGCGGGTTCTGTAGCCAATAGGCCTTGTGTTGTTTAAAAATGGTACGTTGATAATCTATCATATCTCGTTCATTTAAATGATTTAAGAATACATAAACGTGCAACATTCTACTAATAACCAAACACTCTTTATAATCATACCAAAATATACCTCCCACTGTCAATGGAATAATGATAAAGCTAAAGAATTTTAAACTTACTTTATGTCTTTTAAAAAAAAGTTAATATAAATTTTTATAACATATGGAATAATCAATCTCCCAAATAGATTTCCCAGTAGAAACATAAAATTCAATGGAATATTAAAATAAATTATATGCATATATAACAGACGTAAGTACAGGCAAACAAATTATAGACGCAACTCACAACAATCCGTAGTTGCATATATTAAATACAAATAATATGTAGCATAGCTTATCGTTAGACTACAGGACTACAAATTATCTTTGGTAAACATCTATACAAATTTGGAACACAACCTTATGGTTAGATATTTTCCCAACAATGGCTGATAGCACTTGAAATTCATTGACATTTTAATATTGTTGACCTTACTAGAGTTTACCTGAAAGGTTTTCAATTATATTCAGGGGAAGGGATAGCGATGGCCAGATGAGTAAGGGGATAGCGATGGCCAGATGAGTAAGCTCCCGTTATTTACTATAAATTAGGTTTTCACATTTTACGCTACTTGTACAAATCAACATTATGTTTTGAAACACAGATATCTACGAGCTTTACAATCAGTATTTCCTCATTTGAAATATTGGCGAGTAGGACGTTAATTTACTGATGTTAATTCATTTTCCAGCTTATAATTTCTTTTCTTTTACAATGATATCTAGTGCATGCCAAAATCGCGACACTTACGTTTTTACGATGCCGTCTTGACAGAACTAATCAATGTTTATACTTAGATTATACGAAAATAACAGCCGAGCCTGTCAGAGCCATCCAAACATAACTTTCTTTCATCGTTTTAAACCAGCGATACTCAACTTGCAGCCCGCGAGCCGTATGTGGCCCGGTTATGGATCATTCCTCTGAGAAATTCACTTATCAAAGAACATAGTATAAAAATTTGGTGGGACATTATTTGTCAAGAAATCAAATATATCAATTTTGCTTTTTGTTGTCGGTGTCGCACGGGTACGAAACGATATTGTTTTTCTATTTGGAACAGTTATGGTTTGGGATGACAGACAACAGTGGAATGAACAGTGGGGGGGGGGATTAATTTTTAACTTATCTTTCATATCTTGCAAGCGAAAAATATTCGAAGAAAATATAACGTTTCAAGACGATTGGGAAGTTGACTATTTTGTAGTGAAAAACAAACATGGATCAGTAATTGTTTGATTTGTTACGAAAGTGCTGTATTTAAAAAAAATACCAATAAACAGGAATCATTCAATGACACTTTTCCTCGAAAATCTCTTTCAAGAGGTGATAAATGGGTTTTTCTTGAATAATCCTTGCATTAGCAAAGAAGTGTTTTGTCAGTGATAATATCACAGAGGTATCAAAGACATCCCATGAAGTCTGCTTTATTATTGATAAGAAACCGTTTAATGATGCATAAATTGTGAAGGAGTGTTTCTTAAATGTTTCTAATTTAGTGTTAGTAACAAAAATAAAAAATAATAATTAAAAAAAGCAAAGCAGGAGTAAACATTTTGAAAACATTTTAAATTTAAATGTTATCTTGATCAAAAGGCCGTATCAAAAACTTATTTCAAGCAATTTTTCCTCCTACTGAGGGTGAAGGGTTGCCGTAAACAAAACGAGTTATCAACCGCGCACTTTTGAAATGTTATCACGATTTTCCACATTTTTTTTTAAATTTACAATGTTATCTTGAGCTCAAAAGAATTTCTCCAACCCTCGAATTGACGAAACATTGCTTGAAATGCATACGTGTGATACGGCATTTATTTCTCCCCCCTCCTCCATTTATCCTCATATTGTGGCCCGCATGCAATAATTAACACATGTATGCAGCCCAGCAGAAAAAAAGGTTGAGTACCCCTGTTTTAAACGTTATGGACATGATTTTTGGCAAATGATAGTCGTATTTTTTTGTAGTTTTTGGTATTTCAATGTTTTTTTCCGGGGAAGAAATACTGACTACTCTCTCTTTTGTAACATCATAATTTTGAATCATGACAAACATTAAGAGGAGAGAGCAGCTCTCCTTGACAGTATCTTTTCTCTGTGCTTCATTTAACCCTTGTATTGTTTCGAGGGCGACATTACTTAATCTATACTACTATGTGAACTTTGTGAAGTTCCACTATATTTAGAGTTATTATTCATATTTCTCACTACGATTACTAGTGGAATGTAGCTTAACGTCTAGATTCATTAGGAAACATGATAGCTGCCCACTAGCCGGGCTTACTTCAAGGATTTGAAAATCCCATACAGGGCTGACTTTTCGAGCATTGTCTGGACAGCACCTAACAAATCACTTCAAGTGCTTAGTCCGTATTCATTTTACATTCAGAAGTAAAAGATTGGGTGTTCGACCAATTTTAATTTCGTTTTCAAAAAATGAGCAAATAAAATGTTACTGAGCAATGAGTATGTGTGGGAAGGGGGCACACTCAAATATTAAAGTTCAAGAAATGAATATGGTGTGATAGGGGGAATATAATATATGTTACACATATTATAATCCTTATTTTATTCAACTATTTTTTAACTTTATTTTGATTTCTATGTTTAAATGAGAGACTAAAACTTTCCATTTTATATAAATTCATTCGTTTTAATATTAAAAAAAAAGAAAGCGTGTATCAGTGTGAACACGTGTTAGAAGTTAACTTCTTTGGCTTATATGTATTGAATTGTATAATAAAGTTTTATTTTTTGAAGTAATCTTATATATAATTAACAAATTTATAATTATCATTATTATTTCAAACTGTATTTTAAAAAAATAATTAGGATGGAAAAGGTGTATAAAAAGACAAAATTTTCATTTTCAATACATGATACTAAAAAATTTTTTATTGTATGTATTTTGAGAACAGTATCATCATTATTAGTCTATTTCCATTATGCTTATGGGTGCTTCAGTACATATTTTTGTTATAAAAGGCTTGTGGTAACTAAAGTAAGAAATGAAGGATTTGCACTCAATATCGCTTAAGTATCTCGAAAAGACTGCATCAATCGTAATATTTGATTTTGTAGCTGATATTATTCTGTTGTTTTGTAGAGATAAGGTGAAATTGTCTTTTAAAAAATCAATCAATTGCAGAGATTTGTCTAAAGCAAAATTAACATTAAAATCTCCACTTAAAATCATAGGTATTTTATCATAATTTTTATTAAGTAAAGCAGAATCTCTTGATGTATACGGTAATAATGATCGATGAAGGAACTCGATAATGTCATCAAACTTTTTGTTCGGAGTAATATATACTGCTACAATTATAATTTCTTGTCCATTATCTATTACCCATTCAGCCAAGCATAAATCCCCCACTGAAGATTGTATGGTACCATAAATATCGGATTGACTGAAAGAACATTCCATGGATGGAGTTATAATGTTAATAGCATCGCTAGAATTTTGATATATCGCAACTCCTCCTGCTCTCGTATTTGGTCGTTTATTCTTCACAATGCAGTTGAAATTTGGAATAGATATATCACTTTCATTGCCCAGCCAAGTTTCTGATAAAACCAAAATATTTGAATTTCTTATTACTGAATCTTGTAAGTTTACAGCGTGAGCTGTAAAACTTTGGCAATTAAAAGTAAAAATCGATAAACCTTGTCTGTTCGTTATGAAATTAATCAAATCTTCATTGATAGTTTGTAGTTTGTTCAATGAAAGTCGTTTAAACTATATATGATTTAAAAACTCACTTCTTAAACTGGATTTATAAATTCCATTTGATTGAAAATTTAGTAAACACAATCTTTTATTGCCAAACTATTGGAAGAAATGTTGAGTTGTCACTAAATTTTAAAACAATAGATTGTTTGTATTATTTCCTTAAAAGAATTTTAAAACTGTATATCCAACAAACTCACCTGAAACTAATTTTTGACAGATTTTGAACCATTTAAATGCCTACTTCGGGTAGATTAAAGACTCACTTCCGATTTTTTAAAATTCATAAAATGGGTTATATTTTGTCTTCTAGGTAACGTAAAAACTAAACAAAGTATGTATCGCAAAGCTAAAAGAGGAAGGGCTTGTTAAAGCTGCTGTTGAATGAGGAGAGGGGGTGGGTGCTAGCTCAGGGCTAATAGACGAAAAACACAAAAGAAATTTTAAAAGCCGTAATTTTTAATCTATTTTTTCAATCTTTGAACAGATTACGGATAATACTATTCTACATATGGAGAAAAAGTTTCGTTAGATTACTTTTATAAACAATGAAGTTATTAAATATTTAATTAAAAGTTTGAGTATTTTTTGAAAAATCGCAAAAAAAAAAAAAGATTCTGTCATTTTCTTTTATAACTGATTCTAAAAGAGAAAAGCATGAACTTGTTTAGAATAAAATATCAATTCATTAAATCGAAAGGAAACTTAAAGGGAATGATTTAGAAACCATTTTTATAAAAGCATATCAATTTTGACTTATTTTAAAAAAATCGTAAAAAATAGAAAAGATCATTATTTTGTTTAAAAAAATATACCATATCGTGGCGAAAAGAAAGATCTTTCCGATTTTGTAATTATTTTTTGTCTGAGATAGTATGAATTAGATGGCGTTTCTTAAAATGAGGGGAAAATTCGGAACTTCATTCATTTCTACCTTACATTTATCGCTAACCGTAACTGGTAACGCGTCACGCGTTATGGAAATTTCTCCCTACCGTGCCATAAGAAGTTAACTTCAATAATACTGATCTTATTGAAAATGGTAGAATCACATTCTATCCAAAGTATCAAACTGTTGCCATGGAAAAATGTAACATTAAAATATTGTCAAACTAGTTCGAACTGACATGATGGCCGCGGTAGCCGAGTGGTATAGGTATCGGACCGTGGCTTGCCTTGTCACGAGTTCGAGCCCAAGTACCACTAAAGACCCGTAGTGTAGGGCAGAGATGCACGTTAAATCTGTCGAGAGCTGAAACGTCCTCCCGTTGGTGTGGTGTGGTAGTTAGGAGAGGGGGGTGCCAGCTCAGGTGTTGTCCACGTCACTTGACCATGGTTCAAAATTACGTGGTCCGTCGCCAAAAGCCCTCGTGTAGCTGAACAGTGCGACCTTAACATTCAATCAATCAATCAATTGAACTGACGTGACATTGTTAAGGATGGAAATGAACTAGAATGCCATCTTTTTATTTTTCTTGATTGTCTGACATCACACTTGGAAGGAATTAAGCATTTAAAAAGTTAAAATATCTTCTTAAAATCTAGTAATCAAAGTAATGAAAAAATAATTACCGGCAGAATAGGCCCAAGAAAGAAAAAGTTTATTTATATATTTTGCAACCACATCATTTTTTTATCTTTTAGCTAATTAACATTAATATTTAATAGAAAGTAAACAGTATAATCCTAAGAATTTAAAGTAAAGAAAGTTATTCTGTTGCAAAATTTTGGGCGGAACCAAGTTAGTCAACAAACAAGCAAACAAAAAAATCTGGGTGTATTCTTTACATATGAAGAAGAAAATAGTTCTAAAAAATTGGAACACAGAATGTAATTGCTCAGCTAAGAAAAAGTTTTGAAGTGTTTTTGACATTTTTGCCCTATTCTTGCAACATATGAAAATGTTTCTGAAAAATACTGTAATATTTTGTTGATAATAGTACATTTAAGGTATCCGACTACGTTCGGAACCGTGATTTTCAAAAGCGCATAAATGGATAATTGTCATAATATTTAGTGTCACTTAGGTTAGAATATATGCATAAAATTGTTTTAAGGACATTTTGACAAAATTTTTCATTTAAATACAATATTTTGGCAAAAAATTAACTTAGAATAATCTTTTTTCCAAATGATCTCCTTTTGTGAAAAATGCTTCTATTAAAATAATATTTTGCCTGTATATAGCTCAGACCTCTCTACAGAGGCTCAACAAGAATTTTTGAAAAATTCACATTATTTTCAGAGTTACCACCAATTGAAATAATTATTGCGTTTTTTTCTTAAAATTGCTCGCCTCTGTTGTCGTAAAATATGAATAAACCCACTTCTTAGTTATAGATTTCAAAAATTCTGGTTGAGCCTCTGTAGAGTGGTGTGAGCTATACACAGGCAAAATATTATTATAATAGAAGCATTTTTCTCAAAAGGAGAACATTTGGAAAAAAGATTATTCTAAGTTAATTTTTTGCCAAAATATTATATTTAAATAATTTTTTTTGTCAAAATATCCTTAAAACAATTTTATGCATATATTCTAATCTAAGTGACACTAAATATCATGAAAATTATCCATTTATGCGCTTTTTTATTATCACGGTTCCGAACGTAGTTGGATACCTTAAGGGATTTTTAAAGAGACTTAAAAATAGTTTTACATTTTTAAAGATAGTTCTCTAAAATTATACCAAGGGAGAATTGTTGAAGATAAGTATATTATAAAAATAATGTATTGTGTTGTTAAAATGGCTTGATGTTGTTCTTGTTGTCCACTGAATACATATTACATTTGTCTTTTAATCAAAATTGCAATTAATTTTTTAAGAGATTCAATAAATCTTTTGAAAACCACCTCGATTATAATAAGTTCACTTAAAAACTGTTTAAAAATTCGTGATTGTAGAAAATTATAAAAGGAGAAGCAATATTTGTAGAAGTATTAAAATCTTTTTCAATTCCTACTATTAGCTCACCCTCTCTCTATATTTATTTATCTTCGTGGAATTTTCAATCGTTAATAAAATACATTTTAAAGCGCTCCATTGAGCTGAAATTTTATATATGTGATTATTTTGGATAACAATACAATAATTGTGAATAATAATTAATAAAAATTAATTGATTAAAACTAATTATTTAAAGAATTACAAATACTGCCAAGTTGGCATCGTTTTTGACGACTTAGCGACCCTTTTGGCGACTTGTGTTGTTTTTTTCTCACGTCTTAAAACATTCAGTTGAACTGAAATTTTATATACACGATTGTTTAGGATGACAATACGATACTTTAATGATAATTAATAAAAATTAATTACCACTTAATGTTGTGATTCTCTCATATGTATATACATACTTACTATATTAATTGTAACTATTTAATAAAAAGTATCTAAAATAAAATTTTTTTTTGTTGATCTAATTAGGAATTAACTTAAACTTTTTTTATATTACTTGTGTGTTTTGTTATTTTCAACTCATATCATTTTTAAGATGTAACCATACATTAAGTTTATGGAATCGAGAGCTTTCGATCAATTTGTTCTGATCAAAACAATAATTAAAGAATGCTTTCAAAAATAAGATTGAAATTTTTGATGTAAATAATTCAGCATATATATATATATATGTCCCTCTTTTTAAAATACTGCTCGTTAAAATTATTGTAAGATGATTACATTCAAGAGATAATTTCAATCGGTTTTATCAATTGAAAGTGTTTGGATGATTTCAAAATATAAAGATAAAACGTCGAAAAATATTTTTCTTGCATGAAAACACATAGTAAAGAGTGTTTTTTTTCCAGGTATAGAAATTTAAGTTGGCATTACTTTCCAAGATGGCGACCGATTTAACAGCTGTCAAGTGATTTATTCTCAGTTTGGTTTGGCAATTCATCAAAACGATCATCAAGCAAGGCGTAGATTCGTCGAATGGGCCCAAAACGAGATTGCCGTTGTTCCCGATTTTCATAAGCGATGAAGCGCACTTCTGGTTGAATGGCTACGTCAACAAACAAAACTGCCGCTTTTGGAGTGAAGCTAATCCACAAGTGTATGTCGAAACACTGTTACATCCAGAAAAACTGACTGTTTGGTGCGCTTTATGGGCTGGTGGAATTATTGGTCCGTACTTCTTCAAAAACGATGAAGGCCTCAACGTTACAGTCAATGGTGATCGGTATAGAGCCATGATTACTAATTTTTTCATTCCTGAATTGAACAATCGTGATGTCCAGGAGCTGTGGTTCCAACAAGACGGCGCAACATGTCACACAGCTCGTGCCACAATCGATGTATTGAAAGACACGTTTGGTGACCGCCTAATTTCACGTTTTGGACCTGTGAATTGGCCTCCAAGATCTTGTGATTTAACACCGCTAGGCTATTTTCTGTGGGGCTATGTAAAGTCCTTGGTCTATGCGAATAAGCCACAAACGCTTGACCCTTTGGAAGACAACATTCGCCGTGTTATTGCCGATATACGGCCACAAATGTTGGAAAAAGTCATCGAAAATTGGACGTCCAGATTGCACTACATCCGAGCCAGCCGTGGCAGTCGTATGCCAAAAATCATATTTAAAATGTAATGCCACAAGATTATCTTTCGAATAAAAAAATTCATGTCAATCGAATAATACATCGTTGTTTTATTGCAATTTAAAGTTCTATACCTCTAAAAAAACACCCTTTACTATAAAAAATATTTTGATCGCCTTCTCAGTATATTATAAACCAAAGAAAACATTTTTTTCAAAAGAACTTTTATATTTATTAGATACTTATGTTTTATACTATAAACCAATTCCCCCCCAAAAAAACCCGGCCAAATGTTATCATCGTCATTGTTTTCTTGGCATACGCACTGGAACATTTTCCCACTATTAGCTACGTATCGCGACACTTGGCAGCATATTTTCATGTGATGAAATCGGTCGAGGGTATAATGGGGAAGTACCATTTATTATTATTAACAAAGGAAGACTTTAAGCTTATAAATCACATAATAAAATTTGGATTAGTTGTAATCATTTCCATTTTTATTATGAAGCACTATTATGAGATTTGTGGCATAAAAAAGGGAATAGAAAATCCCTTCTATAAATTTCAGCCAAATAAATTATCATAAGGTTGAAAAAAAGGTACCTAGTACATATATAAATATATATATTCAATGTACAGGACAACGTCTACCGGAACCGCTAGTATATATATATTGTGATTGGTGAAAATGTCTATCTCTTGTCTGTAGATAATCTAATATATATTATAAATGTGAAAGTTTGTGAAAATCTTTGTGGGTCTTTCACGCAAAAACAACTGAATGGATTTTAATGAAACTTTACAGTAATATAGCTTATACATCAGAATAACACATAGGCTATAATTTATACCATAGGCTATAATTTATAAAAATTTGTAAAAAGTGTCCAAAATATAACGCTATTTGTCAAGTAAGAAGGAAAAAAATTCTGCCATCTGCAAGCAAAAGCCCACGTCAGCATATATCTATCTTTTGTTTGTGAAAAACTCTTTTTGTTTTGGCTACGCAAGGGAATCGTTCTAATTAATTCCTGCGATCAGAATAATGCCTATTTTTTTAATTTCAGAATAAAACTAAGTTTGGAAGGGAGAGGTTGTTATAAATCTCTCCTTTATTTTAATGTTTTTTTATGATTTTATTATGCACATTTGGTAGTAAGAAGTTGATCTATTTTCAAAATAACTACTTTTATCGGTTCTGGTATTTAAAGTAAATAAACTTTCTCTTTCACACTGCATCATTTGGACAAATTTTCAAAATTTGTTTGTGGTTAGTAGTTAAATATAACGCTATAATTTTAATTGAATAGGCAGATATTACGTTTTTAAGTATAAAAATAATTAAAACTACTGTACTGTATTTTTTGGAGTGTGTGAGTGAGTGAATATTAACATCACACATTTCAGCTACACGAGGGCTTTTGGCAACGTATCACGTAATTTTGAACCATGGTCAAGTGACGTGGACGACACCTGAGCTGGCACCCCCTTCTCCTAACTGCCACACCACACCAACTTAGCAGGAATATTCTACCAATACTTAGCTTTAATATTCTTTGAAATCCACTCTTCCAAGATATATGGCAGCACGGGTTCTATGATGAGTATTTTAGTGGGGAAGGGGCGAAAAGTTTTGTAGCAGATATTGCGTTTTCAGCGGATTGCAAAGATTATTATTTTTGCCACAAAAAAATAGTTAATGTCAAAATTTAAGTGTCTTATGGTTTTGTCTGTTAATGAAGACCTTGGAAAATGATTTGACTACTTATTTTAAGTGAACGGTGTACATAATTAATTTTACAGTGGAATATCTTTAATTAATTTATTAGCTCTAACGGATTAAATTTTCCAAAGTGGAGTATTTTGTTTATGTATATCCCTTATCCCTTAATTTGTACATGAAGTGATCCAAAAAAAATTGTATGGAAAAAACTGCAGTAAATCATAATGCGGTTGGATAAAGTATTAACGTGCATCACGCCCCTACACGGCGGGTCTTACAAAGCTCTAATAAAGCTCGAGCTACGAAAGTAGCTAGGCATTTTCCAACTTGACTCTATCGTTAACATTTCGCTATGTTTTTCATTGAATCGCCATTATAATTTAAGAAACGGCGTTGCTTGCGAATATTACAATTTTAAAATAAAATAAATACAACAGAAAGTAATATTAATGTATTACACTTTCAGATATAAATTATTTACACTACTTTAAGCGTTCATTACGCAAAACTTTTAACAATGTGTTACTTTTGCTGAGCAGAGATCAGCTTAGGGAGGTATTTTGAAAAATCGACCCTCAAGAGTGTTACGAGGAATTATAAATTTAAAAAATCCTTTTTATCGGCTATAAGATCTACATAGTTAAAATTTAACAAAGGTGTTTTTTTTCTTTCTTTTTTTGTGCAGCTGAGATATGCAAAAAGCGTTTTTTGTTTAATTTTCAATTCACATAATATTAACTCATTAAAAACTTCTTTTTCCTTCAATCTGTGTTGTTTACTTTTTCAGTTCACCCGTGCGAAGAACGGGTATACCATCTAGTTAGACTATATATATGTGGATGTCAGCTACTCGCAGACTACTTCCGAAAGCCACGCATGAACTGAAGTGACTCGAGGCAGTCAGCCGAGATTGCGAGACAATCCTCTTCCCGCCGCCATAAGCGCGAGATGAAAAACCTCTAACACGCGTGATGTTTTAAATCTAACTATGTAAAGGCAGATCGCCTTATTCTCTTTTTTTTACCTGCGTGTCCGTCCTATAATGTCCTTTTTTTCTATATTAAAGTAATTAACTTAAGAAGTCTCCTTTTTTGAAGTATTTAAATAACGGACACACTCATATATATATATATTATTTGGTTTTTCCTACCGAGTTGCAAAGGGAAAAGGTTGGCGCCTTCAAACTAGTTTAACCCCACTTATTCGGTCCTAAGTCCGAAATTGCTTTCTGACTCGCTAGGTTCTTTTTTGTAGTTTCTTTTTTATTTCTCTATAATTTTGTTCTTCGTGTTCAGCTTTTATATTTTTATTACGCTATTTCTTGTTATGTTCATTATCTATTATTTCTTGTTTTTGATATATAATACATATTTCTTTCATATATATATATATACTAGCGATTCCGGTAGACGTTGTCCTGTACACACGTCTTAAATCCGAAAATTACAAACTTTTTTGAATAAATTGTAACAATCTGGACCATTTTGAGGAAATTTTTTATAAAGAAAGTTATTACAATACCTGACATCATCACATGTACAGCTACCACAATGCGACCTATCGATTGCGTGTGAGTATGTGTTTTTACCATGCACTAAGTTGAATATAAACCTATTCTGAATAGAAACTTAAACTTGTTTTGATTAAAGGGTAAAAAAGATAAAACTCGACCTATTTTCATAACAGGTATATTTTTTTTAAAGCACAAAAAATAAATTTATCGTAATGCCATTGAGTGTACAATGTTTTTGGTTAATCCTTGAGGGGTATAAGCGAACAAATGCGATGGTTTGCCAAACCTCGGACATGCAACATATAATTGGCTTTGCTAAAAGCAAGGGTTTTCTAAATCTAAGCCACAAATTGTCATTCTTTGACGTTGTGACTTATTAATGGTCATAGCAGATGCCAAGCGAATTGGAAATTGCAAGCATTTGAATGGGTAGGTGAGCCTGAAAGAATCCTTTGGATCTGTGGTAAAAGTACAACTTCACCTTGAAGTTTGCCGCTCAAAATAGTGGTCTCAAGAATATTGCCCATGATTTTTTTTATGAACAATCACGCGCCCTTACATAATTTTGTCGCATTTTTAACTAATTTCAATATCGGACCCAATTGTGAATCTAAATCATTCTCGAATCCACATGAACCCTCACAAAAAATATCATCCAAATCAGCCCAGCCGTGTAGAAGGAGTTCAGTCACATACACATGCACAGAAGAATTATATATATAAAGATTATTTGAAGATATTAATTTAAAACGCTAAAAAGCATAATTCCTCTACATTTTTGTAACAATAAAGACTCGGTTTGGCCAGTTTGGCTGAAAATCGATTTTCGACGCCAACTTACGTCATTTTTATAACAATAACGTTGTTACAACAATGCAGGTGAATATTGAGTTGAATGTTTTTAATATTTTTAATGAATATTTTCTTAACTAATTGCAATATTGGACCGAATTGTGAATCTAAACCATTCTCGAATCCACTTGAACCCCCACAAAAAATTTCATAAAAATCGGTCCAGTCGTTTAGGAGGAGTTTAGTCACATACACATGCACAGAAGATTTTTATGTATATATATATATATATATTATAACAGCCTTTGTGAAGATTGGGATAAGATACTAAACTGTATTTCTAATACATAATGGATTTTTATATTACTATTAATGTCATAATATACTCTGTCACAAAAAAATATATGCAACCAAAAGGAAACGAGCTACTATTATGAAACTTAACGTGTACGTAGTGTATGAGGAGATAAGCAAATGATTACAAATTAAGAAGAACATATTGTTTTATTAAGAAGAAATGGCATAACAAGGTAATAAATCAGTAAGAAGTAAATCCATCTCTGGCAACTATACAAGCCGAAACACGGCGGAGCATCCAATCAAAAAGGTCACCTACGACCTCTTGCGGAAGATCATGCCATGATCTTTAATCGTTAATTTACCAATATTCCAGCATGGCTGCAGTTGCCTTCCAAGTATGTCCCAGATTGGCTTTATTGGCGAGAGATCAGACGAACCGGAAGGCCAAGGGAGCGCTTCATATCCTTGAATATATTGTTGGGAGAGTCAAGCAGTATAAAAGCAGGACGAGCTTTTTCTTGCTTATAAATGGCACCTGGGTGACTTGATAGCATAGTCAGTGCAACTGGCGTTAAAATATTGTCCACGTAACTGTGCACCATCGAAGTGCGTTGAAGGAAGACTAGAGGTGATTATGTGATTCCCAATAAGTTGCTCTCCACAGTGTATCCACACTGCTCCTCACAGTGTCACCCCCTTTTGTAATCACCGTATGCTTCTGGACAATAAATGCTGGGTCAAACCGGTGGTTTGGCCGCCTCCTCATGCGTATGAGCTGACTAGTGCCGGTTAAGACCCCTTGGTACTAGCATATCAAAATTTATAACCAGAAACTCTGGTTAAGTCCAGCTTAGTCGGGCCTCTGGTTGTCCGCCTCAAGCGTCCAATGGATAAACCGGCACTGGTTCTGACTATCAGCATTGAGACTGATCACACTCCAGCTTGCCCGAGGTTGGAAAAATTAAATTGACACTGCCTATGATGAGGGCTGAGTGGTAGACGTCTTAATAGTCGTATGCTCCTTATGCCTGTGTCGGCTAGCCGTGTTTGAATGGTTTCCCTTGATACCAATGGATGTCTGGAAGGTGGTAAATGACGTCGAAATGATTCTAGCGACGTTGTCGATGAGGAGGTGGCCGCTTTTATGATTGCTGGATCATCCCGCTATTTGTGTTCCTGGGACGCGCTGACCCTCCACGACGGTAGATCATCCTTCCATGATTTATAGTCGCCAACCCTAAGGAACTCCCACATCACTCCGACCAAGTTGCTGGCCGATATGCTTGTTCGACCAACCTACTTCTCTGAGACCTACTGCTCCCCCTCTCAAAGTCCGACAATTGCTCGTACTGTCACCCGTAACGTCTCCGAAGTATCTATAGTCACAATACGGTCGATCCAAGTCGACAGATTTGTTTGAATAACAGTATGGTCGGAGCAATCATGCTTTTAAACTTGCTTAGCTGCGGATGTCATATGCGCACAGCGCGCTAATTTCTGTATCATTGGCGTCGAAATTTTAATCATGTGTATACCTCTTACTTGACTACATTCCTGCCAAGTTTCGTAATAGTAGCTTGATCCCTTCTACGTGCATATATTTTTTTGGGGAGAGAGTGTATGATTCACTCAAATTTTAATTTCCTGATTGGTCAGTTAATTAAAATCCTTACGCTTTGATGTACTCACGCTATTTTCCCGTAGTTTTTGAGCGATTTTTTTTGTCTGCTAAACCCCTTCGCTACTTAAAAAATTTTAAACTCAAAACAATTTTTTTCTTCTTCCTCATTTTTTTTTGTATTTACTAAGGTGTTTGAATGAATTAAATTTCTTAATTTAATGGGCTCATTTTAATAACATTAAATAAATAATAGGTACGAGGAACAACGAACAAATTGTAAATATTTTAATATTTTAAATTATAATAATAAAATTTTTTTTTGTAATGCATAGTTTGAAAATTGCACACATTTAATTAAATGATCTAATCGACGAGATCCACCAAATCTGGAAGTTAACTATCCTCTTTGGACTAATTTTTTTCCAAATTTAAAACAGAGACAGAATCTATTCTCTTTCAAATAGTTCTTACTTATTACTTGGTAAAATTAAATTAAGGAAGTCAATAAAACGTATTAATGATTCGAAATTTATCTTTAACTAGTCGAAAAAAGGATAAATTTAAAAAAGAAATTGACCGATTCAGTATAGAAATTCCCCGTAAAATTAAAGTACATTTGATTTTTCTGATAAAAAAATTACCAGTAAGTGTGTAAAGAATATTGCCCATTTTTAAATTAATGTTTTTATTTATCATTAAACTTTATCATTACCTTTTATTTATCATTAACGAATTTTTGCTGAAATTCACGTTCTGAAGGAAAAGTACTATTCGAAAGCTATTCATTAATCCTTATTTCTTAAAGGCTGTTTATTTTCCCCCTCTTTCACGTAGCTATATAATTTTACAAATAAAAAGTTTGTGGACATGGCAATTTTAGTAATCCATGATGAACTGTGACGTACGTGAGGAAAAATCTGATTATCAAATTTTTTGTTAGCAATACAAACATAATTTTAAATAAAGTTTACCTTTAAAATAGGATTCTTTTAAATATAAATACCATCTAACTGTCAAGAAATTATCAGTCGTAGTAACCTATTTTCATAGTTAAAGTTCATGCAATATATTATACTAAAAAATTTTATATTTTATATTTATTCAGTACAAAATATTTTTTACTTTGAATGATAACGTAGTACAAAATATTTTTACATGAGAATATATTATACAAGTGAGCTAAAATTTCCAAAATATTCATCAATGTTTTACAGTCATGATAGCAATCGATAGAAAACAACAATTACATTTGTAAGTTCAAAATTTATGTTTCTAAAATATAATTTTATGAAAACAGTAACATATTGTGAAATATAATTTGAAATAGTATTAAATGAAAAACAAACTTTTGTTAATGGTAAGACATTGGTTAGAACCGCTAACAAACAAAAACTACTTATTTACTTATTCATTTTTGAAAAAAACCTGATCAATTGAGATAAAACATTTGAAACTTTAACTAAATTTATTACAATGTATATATACATAATATCAGATAATGAAAAAATTTACTTACCTACAACATACAGTTCAGATAGAAGAAAAAAGAGCCACATAAGATAAACCCTTGTCTTTAACATACTTTCACTCTTTTACCGTTTAAGCAAAAACAGATATGTTTTGCTAATAAAAAACTTTCCCACTTCTCAAATGTTCAATTTTTTAACATAACGTATGAACAAATGTAATGTAACCTCGGGTGAACGTTCTTATTTTAACAGAGTCCCCAAATAGAAAGAAGTATATGCCCTGGAGAACTGAAGGTATCACATTAAAATGCTATAAATTCAACAAAAAGTTTGTACAATTATTTCCTCAAAAAATACGGACAATAAAAGAGATAAACTTTGTTTTGAAACTTAAGGAACGCGCCAAAAATGAACGAGCTTGAACGTGAATTAATAGAGATGTGAAGATGCGATAGAGAGAGGAGAAAAATCAGCGTTTGTAGTTGTCAAGACAACGAATTCGACAGCGCCATCTGGGATATTGTTTATGAAGTTTATCGGAATTTTAATTTTATTGCTTTGGTTGACATTATTAAGGTTTCGGTGAAATGCGAATTGAGGAAACCAGTTTTTGAAAAAAGGCCGCTTTCTGTTGTTACACAAGGATGTGTTAATTTGCAATTCATGATGAACAGAGATGGATTAATCGTTTCACGAGTTAACGAGTGAAAACTGCGATTGTTTTGAAAAGGGTTAAAAAAAATAACACAAATTGATTCGGCAGCATGCAAAGAGGCATGCATACGTTACATTTTTATTTTTATGAAACTTTAATCCTTATTTGTAAAACTTAAAAAAGGGTAGGGTGGTAATTAAAAAAATCGTAAATCTTTTTATCTATTAGAAATTTTACATATAGCAAAATGTTATTTGTTAAAGTTTGGAGTAAAAGACTAGACACATACTCACACATACACATTCTGCCTTAAATTAGTATTCAAATTCATGAACAATTAAGGAATTTTGATTTATTTGCTCTCTTGTAAAATAAATTAATTGTTATTATTAAAACTAAATAAATAATTAAAAGCGCGAAGAACTACTAATTTTTTTAAAAAAAATTATTTTACGTTTTTTGCATTGCGAACTAACTTACAAAATTTTTTTAGAAAATTAAAAAAAAAAAATGTGACATATATATTTTGAATTATTTAATACGAATTATTCAGTTAAACATATTTAATTGTAAATAAGGCTAATTTTTGAAAATGTTTGGGATATATTAGTAAAGATCTTATAACATATATCTAAGATATCTCCATAATGTTTATTTTTTTAAAATAAAACAGTTTAGAAACTCACATATATATATAGCCACATGAACTTCTATTTACAGCCACGATTTTGCTGTAAAAAAAAAGAACAAGTAATATAAATTTTTTTTAAAAGTCAATTCCTACTTATAGATCAACAAGGAAAAATTTTATTTTAGCTACTTTTTATAAAAAAGTTACAATTGATATAAATATGATTATACATAGGACAGAATCACAACATTAAGTGGTAATTAACTTTTATTAATTATCATTAAAGTATCGTATTGTCATCTAAAACAATCATGTATGTAAAATTTCAGTTCAACTGAATGCTTTAACAAGTGGGAAAAAAAAAACCTTTTCAAGTTTTGACACATGTCACCAAAATGGTCGCTAAGTCGCCAAAAATGATGCCAACGTGGCTGTATTTGCAATTCTTTAAATAATTAGCTTTAATCAATTAATTTTAATTAATTATAGTTAAATTATTGTATTGCCATCCAAAATAATCATGTACATAAAATTTCAGCTCAATTGAGCGCTTTAAAATGTGTTTTATTAACGCTTAAAAATTCCACTCAAAGATAAATAAATATATAGAGAGTGTGAGCTAATAGTAGGAATTGAAGGGGAAAAAACTATTCACTTGGTGCATAGTATAAAGATGGCCATTACTCAAACAAGAGCATTGAAAAGTATGAAAGTTTAGAGTGTTAAATACTCCAGGTCAGATGTCATCTTGAGCATGTTTCAAGTCCGTCTCTAATTGTCACATTGATCTAAATTAATGCTGATTCAAATTAAAGCATAACCTCTCACAGTAGAGAAATTTTTTTCATGCAGGTGAGGAGAGGGTTCTTCTTTAATTAATATTTCAAAATTTCTAATTTCACTGTTTATTTTAAGAAGAAAAGAATGTTTATGAGAGGAGCAGGGGATTTAGAATATATATTTTTTTTCTTCTGAAAAATGGAAGTAAAATAATAAAAATTTTATTTTATTAAAAATGATCTTTTGGGATTTCATTATACAGCAATCCTTGTGGAGGGAAGGTTACAATCTCGCTTCCCCATTGCAACTATACTAGCTGACAGTGAATAAATTTGCCTATTTTTTGACAATTATTTTAGTACATAATTTTCATGATGTCTCCAATTCATGATTTGTTTTGGTTTTCTTTTATTAACTTTGCAGTCTAAGCAACCCAAGGGTCATTGGTGACGGGCTTCGTAATTTTGAATCTCGGTCAAGTGACGACGACGACTCCCGAGCTGTCACCTCATTCCTTAAACTTCCCCACCACAACAACGTGAGGACTTTGAGTCGCGACAGATTTAACGAGCGGCCGCTCCCTTATATGGCAGATCTTCTCTGGCACCAGGATTCGAACTCACTACTCGACGTCCACGAGTTCGTGACCATGACCATTTGGTAACCACGGCCACTTCAAATTTCCGATCTTTTCTAAATAATTTCTCTCTCTCTCAATAACTTTTCTTAAAAACATCATTAATAAACAGTAAGAACTAGAAAAGAGAACTAAAAAAGTGGAAAATTATTTAAAAAGCATAAGAAAAGGTGGCACAAAATCATTATTAAGCATTCTAAAAATGAATAAAAAGAAAAATTTTGATTTCAATTCATTATTTAAGAAGACACAGTACGATTCAATTGACCAAAATCGGTCAAAAATTCAAATTTAATTTTTTTATCCTAAATTATTTTTTATATAATTTTCTATAAACTCACAAAATTTGAAAGCTCTAAACTTAAAAAGCGCAGAATTATGATAGCTTTTACGTACGTTTTTATTCACATCCCCATGGCAAATCAAAACTTTAAACTTACTTTTCTCAGAAAGATAAAATAACTAGTTTGTCTTCATTTAAAATGGTAAGGCTTTTTTTTCTATTGTGCCTAATGCTTTGAATTTTTCATATTCATTGCCAATAGTACATGTAACAAAAGTTGGTATGCATTTTTGAATCAAAGTAATACTTATTTTTAAAAAAATAATTGAACTAAGAATTTATACATTTTTTAAGGAATTTTCAATAAGCATTCCTGAAAAGAGGTATTGTACAAATACCAATCACGTTATTGTAAAAACCCATACCAACTTTTGTTACACATAGTTTGACGTACTTGTAAATCAAATTTCATGCGCGTACGTAAATGTTTGTAGGAAGAGTAGCATTTTAAAGTTACTTCACAAATTTTAAGTTTTTTCCTAAAAAAATTATATGGCTAGCTTTTTATGAAATTTTGAGCACAAAATCTCTTTTACATAGTATACGCACTTAGGAGGTAACCAAAAAAATTTTAAAAATTCTTCAATTAAAATTTTTTGCGTAAATCGTACCATGTCCCCTTAAATAATTTATTCAATTTATAAGGGTTTGCACATAATCGGTTTGATCTCAAATTTAATTTTTTTCAAACTTAAGATGTGTCCGTGATAGCCGAGTGGCTACTCATAATTCGAGGATGACACTGTTTCCATCGAATTTTGATACCACTAAAGCCCTTTCGTTCAAAGGAGCTAATGCACGTTAGATCTTCCACAGCTCAAAGTCCTCAAGTTAGCATGAAGTGGAAATTTGGAGGATGTGATGCCAACTAGATACTTTTCTCATCACTCAAATGTGGTTCAAAATTACGAAGTCCGTCCCCAATAGACCTCGTACGGCTTCAAAGTACGACATTATGAAATAATCAATCAATAATATTTAGTTAAATCTAGATACTTTCTTTCAGATGCCAGTTTTTATGAGCTACATGTTAATATTGAGGTATTTTTTCAATAGGTACGAATTTATCCAAATTTGATGCTACATTAAATCTTAAGTCTACAGTGACGTCGGCTCATTTGTCGAACACTCTCCGACAATTCTTGTCAAGTTTGATGAACAGGGTGACTGGGAATCCAAACAAACCAGCTATTCTTCTCTCATGCCTGGGAGAAAACAGATGTGAGCCAATTCTGAAAACAGCTTTGATGTTGCCACACCTTTTCTTTCTCCGATACCTAAGGGATTTTAGTGAAAGCGATCTTTTGGAAGGAAGCTCCTGTTAACAGTATCCTTTGTTGGGATAACCTCGCACATGTGGGCCTCGAACTATTTGAATGAAGTGGAAAGTCAGCATGTCGTGATAAAGACATCCCTCAGTGTCAAAGTGACAGGGCGATTTATAGCCCACCAGAAGATAAGCTAGGTACGACTCCGAAGTTGGTCTTAGACGCGCCAGCCTGTTGTCTCCAAGCATCAAGGGAGCTGAGACTAAAGCGAGGAGGGCCATGTGCAGATCTGCTACGCTCTCCAATTAGAGATGATTAGGGTCGTGAAAGTTTCACCCAGGAGGTTTAAAGAGTCGACTCGCGAGTTGACAAAGCGAATTTCTTGATTTCCTTCAATATTCCACCTTACCTACCAGATCATTTTTTTTTTTTTTTTGCTTCTTCGAAGGGACTCGATAGAGGTTGTGGAGGCTGTCGAACCTCAAGGACCCAGAGATAGCAACGGCTTGAATGAACTGCCTTTGGATCCTACCTGTGAAAAGGGGTTGCAGTGACAGCCGCACCCAGGAGCCGAGGATTTCAAGAACTTTCAACCTTAAATGAGACAAGAGCTTTTCTTCAGCAAAAGACTGAGGAGAGCAAAAATTTACTATTGAATTTAATGTTATGTTTAATTAATTCGGAATGAAATGCCTTCTGGCAGAAAAAAAATTGTGTGAGCCCTCACGCTACCAAGTAATGAAGCAATTTTACTTTCTCACGTCATTACACTACATTAATTTTAAAATACCTCAAGAATCCGGCGATGAAACAAAGCTCCCATACTTAACCTAACTCAGTGGCGCAACGGCCCATGAGAGCCAAGGTATACTGTACCTATATCAGTATTCGTGACCTAGACCTCTGATGAGCATGAGCAGATGTTCCGATCAGGTGGTCAGTCTCTGACGCGAAAACCCCTGTGTTAAGATCCCAAGCAAACTTGGTACTCATTTATCGTTCCACTGAAGGGATGAAAGGCTGAGTCGACATTGTCCAGCTCGAGGTTTGAACCTCGGACCTGTGCCGTGGAAGCGCGATGCACTACCACTCAGCCACTGGGGAATGCTCACCTACTAACGATATTAAGTTTAAGAACTATTACCTTATGAGAGTAGTTAAATGTGTGTAACGAGTATCTCATGAATTTTCTTAATGATGGCTTAAAACGGAAATAAAATAGTGTAAATTCGTATTATTGGTCATAGCTAAATGGAGAAATATTTCCTTTTACGAAAATAATTGTAATATTAAAGAAAGAGTAAGGTATTCCTTATTAATTGAAGCAATAATAGTAATGTAAAACACACACACACACACACAAGTAATATTAAAAAAAATTAAGTCAATTCCTACTTAGATCAGCAAAGAAATTTTTTATTTTAGCTACTTTTTATTAAATAGTTACAATTAATATAAATATGCATATTCATATGACAGAACCACAGCATTAAGTGGTAATTAATTATTATTAATAATCATTAAAATATAGTATTGTCATCCAAGACAATCGTGTATATAAAATTTCAGTTCAACTGAATGCTACAAAACGTGAGAAAAAAACCTTTTCAAGTTTTGACACAAGTCGCCAAAAATGATGCTAACGGGGCTGTATTTGTAATTCTTTAAATAATTGGTTTTAATCAACTAATTTTTTATTAATTATAATTAAATTATTGTATTGTCATCCAAAATAATCGTGTATATAAAATTTCAGCACAATTGAGCGCCTTAAAATATACTTTAACAACGATTGAAAATTCCATCAAGATAAATATATAAATGAATATAGAGAGAGTGTGAGGCAAATAGTAGGAATTGAAAAAATTACATCTGAGATACATAAACTTTTTATTTCCTTGAGTTTGCTCGTGCCACCGCTTCTTTTCGCTTTTTACCCACGCAAAGAGTAACAAAATATAAGATGCTATTTAGCACGCAAATAGAATCGTTGGTGGTAGTTATAAGAGGGGGTGCCAGCGCAGGTGTCGTCCTCGGCACTTGACCATGGTTCAAAATTACGAGGTCCGTCGCAAAAAGCCCTCGTATAGCTGAACAGTGCGACGTTAATATTCACTCACTCACGAATACTAAAAGTTCGAATTCAATTAAAATAATATTTTAGAACATTTAAATGTTGCGAGGAAATGAAATAAACCGCAGAGTCACATAGCTGTCAAAGTGAACCAGTTTATTAATTTCGCAGTTAAAATAATACGAGTGCTGTTGGCGACGGACCTCGTAATTCTTAGCCTCGTTTAAGTGAAGGAAACGACATTTAAGCTGTGTGACATCCCACTCTCCTAACTTCCAAACCACGTCAACGTGAGGATTCTGAGTCACGACAGATTTAATATGCATCAGCCTCTCAGAAGCGCGAATAGCTGTCCAAACAATACATGTTAGGGGATGGCGAATGAGAGTTATATTAACGTCGCATCACAAAGAAACACGAAAGCAATTGGAGATGGACCTCGTAGTTTAGAACCACGGTCAAGCAACGAGGATGACACCTCAGCTGGCATTTGCTCTCCAAACTGGAGGACTTTGAGCACGACAGATTTTACGTGCATCAGCCTCCTCTACACGGTGGGTCATCAGTGGCGCCAGAACTCGAACCCGTGACACGTCGGTCACTAATTCGTGATTATAACCACTATGCTACGGCAACCTAGGGCATGAGTGTCAAACTCAAAGGCTATCATGGGTCAAACAAGCAAAGCTCACCTTTAGGTAAGCTGCAAAAAAAAAAAAAAAAAAAAGAAAGATAAATATTCATAGAAACGTAGTTACCGTGTTTATATATACCTAATTATGGTACATTCAAAAAATAAGTGTACACATCTAGTATAAAAACAGCAAATTATATATATATATATAAAACACCAAATTTCATAAAAGCCCTATAAAATTCCGTAGTATCACTAATGGATACAATACATATATCACGGTCTGGGAAGATCTTACAATCTCTTCTTCAAAATCTAATTGATAATTTACAAAACACGGCAATAATTAAAAATAGCTTAGAGATTGCTAGTGTTACTAAGTGTTTCCCACACTCCTCACTTAACTGTAACTGAGTGCGCGAGATTTTCCCGCTTTCCAACCCCAACGGAAACTTTTTTGGAACCGGTACGGAGACTTCTCTGAAAACTGAAACGCAACGGACGGACGCAAGGTCTTGTTCGCATCAATCCGCAGCACCTTCAAGGGTGTAATTTTCATTTAACCGCATTATTACCTTTTAGTGTAAACTTTAACTGTAAATATTTATTTTCTTGTAATATAAATTTAAGTACTATCTCCATCTCTGGCTATTATTCGAACTCAACCAACGGCATCATTTGGAGGCACCGACGAGATTCGTCAACGATTCAAAGAAACAAGAGATAAGTACTATTTTACATTTTCATTCAACGTTTGACTTTGGTTTCTCTTACTGATTCATTCCATCCATATTTCGTTTTATCAATTAATGGATGCCGAAACGGCTACAGTGCTTCGCGGCAGAGCGAAGGCTGCACTTACAAGAATTATAAATTTCATTGATAAAAATGATCAAACTTTTGACAAAAATGATATACGCAACAAGTTAGAGAAACTTG
Organism: Trichonephila clavipes; assembly: GCA_019973935.1. NCBI lineage: Eukaryota > Metazoa > Arthropoda > Arachnida > Araneae > Nephilidae > Trichonephila > Trichonephila clavipes. Next base: position 45,758 of record BMAU01017949.1, on the reverse strand, counting down.
AATTAACTTATACGGAATTTGATAAAGCGGATGCTGCTTTACCTATCGAATCCTCTGAAATGGAAGAATTCGAAACAAAATATTACGAAACCAAAGCCAAGCTACAGAATATCTTAGAAAATTTATCTGTGAGAACATATGTATATAATGATAATTCTGATGTCTTTGAAAATGTCTCAAATATGAAATCTAGCAATTTTAAGTTGCCAAAAATTAATATTGAGCGTTTTTCTGGTGATTATAAAAATTGGCCTTCATTTAAGGATTTATATGTATCATTAGTGCATGATAATATGTGTTTATCGAATATACAAAAGTTTCAATACCTCAGAGGTTTATTGCTGTCAGAACCAGCAAATATAATTAAGCACATTCCCATTACTGAAACGGCTTATAACGAGGCTTGGGAAAAATTATTAGCTCGTTATGATAAAAAGAAGCAAATCATTTTTTTCACTCATTAAAACCTTCATGGAACAACCTTCTTTTAACGATACTAACTCTCACAACTTACGCAACGTAGCAGACACTTCCGACGAAGTAATTAGAGGTCTTAAATCTATTGATACTAAAGCAGAGTCTAGAGAGATGTATGGTTGATTTACATTTTTGTTACAAAAAGGTTGATCCTAAAACGCGCCAAGAATGGGCGCAATTCTCAAATAATATTGATTTTCCCACATTTGAAGCATTTATAGAATTTTTAAATAACAGATGTACATGCTTAGAACTTTATAATGTTAGCGTTACTCATGAAAAACAACCTTATATTAATAAATCGAAATTTAACAATAGTTTAAAATGTTCTTGTTGTAAAATGAATCATCTTGTTTTCAAATGTTCTAAATTTAAAGAAATGTCTGTTAAAGAGCGTATACAACTTGTTAATAAACAAAAATTATGTATGAACTGTTTATCTGATGGGCACACTGAGTCACATTGTAATTCAACTTTTACTTGCCACTATTGTAAGAAAAAGCATCATTCGCTATTACATGATAATAATTTTAAAAATTTCGCAATGTCGGCAAATAAATCTCATCGTGCTGAAGGTCAAAACCAGACAGGAAATGATACTAATCAAAACAAAGAAGTTGCAGCTTCCGTGAACTCTATACAAACATGTTTTTCTTTATTACCAACTTTAAGCGTTAACATTAAAAATATTTTGGGGGAGAACTGTCAAGTTCGAGTTATGGCGGACAGCGGAAGTGAATCAACATTCATTTCGGAAAAATGTTTAAAACTGCTAGGCCTGAAAAGAAAAAACGCTAGATTTCAAATTAAAGGATTGCAAGATTCTAAAATCGCGATGACTAGAGGGTGTGTTGAAATAGATTTAGTATCGTTACATGACCCCAAGGTCAAACTACCAGTTAAAGCATATGTTTTGGAAAAACTAACTGCTCCGTTACCAACGGAAAAATAAACGAAACACATTTCTCTCATTTAAAAAATGCCTGCTAGCGGATCCGAAATTTTTATCTCAAACAATATCGATATGATTCTCGGATCTGACTACTTTTTTTTTCTATTTTGCTTCCTGGGCAAATTACTTGCTCTCAAAGTAATTTAATCGCTCAAAATTCCATTTTTGGTTTCTAATTTCAGGCAAATTAACTGAGTCTTTAAACTCAAATTCAATGCTAAATCTTCACATTAATGGTACAAATATTGACAATCAATTAAAGCAATTTTGGGAATTAGAAGAAATTCCTAACGTAAAAGATAAATTATTAACTTCTGAAGAGCAATTTGTGGAAACACATTTTCAAAATACTTATGCATGTAATTCCGATGGACGCTTTGTTGTAAAACTTCCATTTTATAAATCAAATTCAGAATTGGGAGACTCAAAACCCGCAGCAATTTCTCGCTTATTAGCAATGGAGCGGAAATTTAAAAATAACCCAGATTTTGAAAAACAATACAAAGAATTCATGAACGAATACGAATCGCTAGGTCACATGAGCTTAGTAAATTCCAGATCCCATACTTCCAAAGATCAGAATTTTTTACCGCATCACGCCGTTATCAAGCCATCCAGCCCTACAACAAAGTTAAGAGTAGTTTTTGACGCATCTTGCAAAACTACAAATGGTACGTCATTAAATTCTCTGCTAGGAGTAGGTCCCAAATTACAAAGGGATATTTTTGAAATATTGCTTAATTTTAGAATTCCTAGAATTGTATTTACAGCGGACATTGAAAAAAATGTACCGTCAAATTTTAGTAGCTGATGAAGATCAGAGATACCAACAAATTCTGTGGAGAAATAACTCTAGTGAAAACATTCGCACATACAAGCTAAAAACTGTCACCTACGGTTTAGCCTCAGCTTCCTTTTGGCCACTAGGTGTATTAAGCAAATCGCTCTCGATGATAAAGATAATCCCAACCTCTCCCGAGTTTTACAGGAAGATATTTATATGGATGATTTACTATCAGGAGCAGATACGCCAAATAACGCAATCTCCATTTGCAAGGACATTGCTCATGTTTTTGAGTACTCGCGGATTTCATTTAAGAAAATGGAATTCTAATTCCACCGAATTTCGCGCTCAATTTTCAGAACATAGTTCTCATGATACTCGAGTTGAATTTTCCAAAGATTCTAATGAAAGTTCCAAAGTATTAGGCTTATTTTGAATTCATCCAATGACACTTTTGGTTTCCAACCATCGCTTGAACTTACACCACCACTCACAAAGAGACGTATTTTATCTGAATCTTCCAAAATTTTCGATCCTTTAGGACTTCTTTCACCTTGTACAGTATTCATGAAGATTTTTTATCAAAAACTTTGGCTTACAAAAACAGATTGGGATTCTCCCATTCCACAACAATTAACAGAGGATTGGCTTAGGTTTCAAAAGGCCTTTAATGCCATCAACTACCTCACTGTTCCCAGATGGGTCATCCTTACAGCAGACAACATAGTAGAATTGCATGGTTTTGCAGATGCTTCTTCATTAGCTTATGCTGCTGCAATCTACTGTCGGCAGAAACACAACGGCAAAATAAAGGTTCAACTACTTGTATCAAAAAACTAAAGTAGCCCCTGTCAAACAAGTTTCCATTCCTCGATTGGAGTTGTGCGGTGCACATTTACTATCCAAGCTATTTAAATCGGTCTTACGGACATTAAAATATTATACCTTTGATGTATTCGCTTGGACGGATTCTAAAATAGTTCTCTCCTGGCTGTCTGGTCATCCTCGCAAATGGAAAACTTTCGTAGCAAATAGAACATCTGAAATTATAGAAGTTCTACCTACAAAGCATTGGAGACATGTGCCTTCTAAGGAAAATCCCGCAGATATTGCATCCCGAGGTATTGATCCTAAATGCTTACCTGATTGCAAGTTATGGTGGCAAGGACCACCCTGGCTAAGGCTAGAAACTTTTAGTTGGCCCAAGGCTGAATCCAGTTGCGATGAGGCTTCGGATGAGGTAAAAGCGGAACAAAAATCAGTCTCCATCTTCAATCTGTTTACTCACACATCAAATGATGTAATTCATGGTTTATTCGAACATTACTCTTCACTCACCAAAGTAATTCGCATTTTTGCTTATTGCCAAAGATTTATTAAAAACTGTAAAAAAGATAGCATCTCAAGGATCATCGATCAGTTCATCCCATATTAATACTACTTCACTTACCTTTTCGGAAACCAAAACCGCTGAAGAAACCATCATTCGTTGGGTTCAAGGTTTTTACTTTCAGGAAGAAATACGAAGCATTAAAAAACAGATTTCTCTGCCACCCAAAGTCCATTACGTTCCTCCACCCTTTCATAGATGAACATGGTTTAGTACGGGTGGGAGGAGATTGCAAAATTCCCAGCTTCGATTCAATTCCAAGCATCCTATCATACTTCCTTCTCAGCACAGTATTAGTGAACTCCTTATCAAGGAACAACACATCGCTCATTTACATGCTGGGCCGACTTTGTTAGCTCACGTTCTTCGACAGTCCCATTGGATCGTAGGAAGTAGAAAATTAATTAACAAATGTATTAGAAAATGCTTAAAGTGTAACAAATTCAAAACCTCCACCACAACACCACAGCTGATGGGCAATTTACCAAAACACCGTGTCACGCTGGAGAGACCTTTCTTCAGTTGCGGTATTGATTATGCTGGTCCTGTACTGATTAAATGCAACAAAGGTCGAGGGACTAAATCTACAAAGGGTTACATTGCTTTATTTGTATGCTTAGCAACTAAAGCTGTTCATATTGAAGCAGTCGGAGACTTAACAACTGATTCCTTCATAGCTGCACTACGTCGTTTTAGTGCTCGTCGTGGGGCTCCCCGCCACATTTATAGTGACAATGGAACCAATTTTGTTGGAGCTCGTCGAAAACTTGACGAAATACGGAAGTTATGGCTTTCCTTACCAACTAATGAAGCCATCTCTTACTACTTATCCAAATCTTCAATAGATTGGCACTTTATTCCACCCTCATCACCACATTTTGGAGGTATTTGGGAATCAGGAATTCGATCCGTCAAATTTCATCTGAAGAGAGTATTGGGAGAAACCATATTAACTTTTGAAGAGTTAACAACCTTGCTCACGCAAATCGAAGGATTACTAAATTCCAGGCCTCTCTCCTACGTTAATGACTCTGACATAGAATGCATATCTACACTCACACCTTCACATTTTCTTACAGGTGATGTTCTTCTTTCAGTTCCAGAGGAGCTTCCTTCAAGCTCAACCACAGAGATCGTTGGGAGTTGCTGCAGAACATCAAACGGGGCTTTTGGAAGAAGTGGAGTTCCGAATTTATCTCCTCCTTACAACCTCGCAAGAAATGGCAGGACGCACAACCAAACTTGAAGGAAGATGACATCGTATTGATCAAAGAGGAGGGTCCTCCTGGTACATGGCCAATGGCTCGAGTTCTTCAAGTGCATCCAGGCAACGACGGACTGGTTCGTGTTGCAACTGTGAAAACCAAGACTCAGTGTTTAAACGACCTGTTCATAAACTTCACAAACTTCCCATATATCCGAACTAGTTCGGATATAGGGTGGGAGTATGTTTCCCACACTCCTCACTTAACTGTAACTGAGTGCGCGAGATTTTCCCGCTTTCCAACCCCAACGGAAACTTTTTTGGAACCGGTACGGAGACTTCTCTGAAAACTGAAACGCAACGGACGGACGCAAGGTCTTGTTCGCATCAATCCGCAGCACCTTCAAGGGTGTAATTTTCATTTAACCGCATTATTACCTTTTAGTGTAAACTTTAACTGTAAATATTTATTTTCTTGTAATATAAATTTAAGTACTATCTCCATCTCTGGCTATTATTCGAACTCAACCAACGGCATCACTAAGGATATGTTAATTTTTTCCATGCATGGCTTTGATTTCGAGGACCTTTTTAATTCTATAGATATTGATGATATGATTAAGGTTCTACAGTTAATTTATGATAAATATGAATTATATACTTCAATGAAAAAAGATAAATTTGATATTCTTGTTAACCTCGTATTAAAAGAAAATTTCATTGCATTTGATCAGAATCTTTATAAACAGATCAAAGGATTACCTCAGGGTGGTCCAGCTAGTAATTGTTTAGCGAACCTATATTTACATTTTTTTGAAATAGATCATGTTGTAAAGGATTCTTACTTAATTTATCGTTATATAGATGATATAATAATTTTTGGTAAAAATAGTGAATACAAACCAAATATTACGTTCTACCCTGATTATCTCAAGCTCCTTAAAACTAACTTCAACTCTAATAGGGTGGAATTCTTGGATTTAGACTTGCATCTTATTAACAATAATGTAGTCAGTAACATTTTTGACAAAAGAGATTCGTTTAAGTTCCATATAATTAAAATTCCCGTATGGAATAGTAAATTTACATATATCAATTTACAGAAATATCATTTTGAATTTTTTATTTAGAAATGATAACTTAACTACCCACAAAATAGATAAATACAATAATATAAAACAATTGTTTCAATGTTGTTTAGATCATGAATACCCTTTTAATTTCTTAAGAACTTATATTCATCACAAATACATTAACCGTCTTGCTACTTCGAATTCCAAAACCACCACACAACAATAGGATTTCAAAGTCAGCATGTTAGTGGTCTTGCTGTGAAGATTATATCATAACACTCATATCACAGTTTACATTTTTTCCACACACATCTTGGGCATCTTACACATTTTTGACAACCAACCAAATTAGAGCCTAGCAAATTTACATTTTTGACAATCAACCAATTCAAAGCCTACCATATTTGATTGTCATCTTTTTTTTGTACCTGTCTTTGCTGGCTGGTTTAAAAGTCAGCTCAAAAGATGTGTTTATGTATTTTCGAATTTTTTAACTTAGTGAATATTCGATTTTCATTAATGTCAAGACGCTTGATTCTCCTCATAAAAGCTCTGTGAGTAAAGAAATTTTGTTAAATTATTTCTTGAAAGATACTTTTCTTATGTAATTGTTTTAGTATTTTTCTACTTTTCTTACGTAATTATTTTGTGATTTTTCTGCATTAAGAGTTTGTTACATAATAGTAATGAGTGGTTTTTTCATACTCTCTGTGTTATCCAAATTCTGAAGATTTATTTATTTTATTTTATTTGGTTTTCCTACCGAGTTGCAAAGGGGGAAGGTTGGCGCCTTCAAACTAGTTTAACCCCACTTATTCGGTCCTAAGTCCGAAATTGCTTTCTGACTAGCTAGGTTCTTCTTTTTTGTAGTTTTTTTTATTTCTCTATAATTTTGTTCTTCATGTTCAGCTTTTATATTTTTATTATGCTATTTCTTGTTATGTTCTTTATCTATTATTTCTTATTTTTGATATATAATACATATTTCTTTTATATATATATATATATATATATATATATATATATATATATATATATATATATATATTTTTTTAGTGGTATAGAACTTTAAATGGCAATAAAACAACGATGTATTATTCGATTGACATGAATTTTTTTTTATTCGAAAGATAATCTTGTGGCATTACATTTTAAATATGATTTCTGGCATAGGACTGCCACGGCTGGCTCGGATGTAGTCCAATCTGGACGTCCAATCTTCGATGACTTTTTCCAACATTTGTGGCCGTATATCGGCAATAACACGGCGAATGTTGTCTTCCAAATGGTCAAGCGTTTGTGGCTTATCCGCATAGACCAATGACTTTACATACCCCACAGAAAATAGTCTAGCGGTGTTAAATCACAAGATCTTGGAGGTCAATTCACAGGTCCAAAACGTGAAATTAGGCGGTCACCAAACGTCTTTCAATAAATCGATTGTGGCACGAGCTGTGTGACATGTTGCGCCGTCTTGTTGGAACCACGGCTCCTGGACATCATGATTGTTCAATTCAGGAATGAAAAAGTTAGTAATCATGGCTCTATAGCGTTAACCATTGACTGTAACGTTGTGGCCTTCATCGTTTTTGAAGAAGGATTCCACCAGCCCATAAAGCGCACCAAACAGTCAGTTTTCCTGGATGTAACGGTGTTTCGACATACACTTGTGGATTAGCTTCACTCCAAATGCGGCAGTTTTGTTTGTTGACGTAGCCATTCAACCAGAAGTGCGCTTCATCGCTAAACAAAATTCGCTTATGAAAATCGGGAACAACGGCAATCTCGTTTTGGGCCCATTCGACGAATCTACGCCTTGCTTGATCATATTTAAAATGTAATGCCAGAAGATTATCTTTCGAATAAAAAAAAAATTCATGTCAATCGAATAATACATCGTTGTTTTATTGCAATTTAAAGTTCTATACCTCTAAAAAACACCCTTTATATATATATATAATTCAAAAAACGTTTAGCAAATTCTATCTAACTTATTTTTATTTGTGTTGGTTTGTTATTTTATTACATATTACCGGGTTGTTATTTTGTTGCATATTACCATTTTATTACCGAGCCGCAAAAATGTTCGTTGCGGGTTCATGTATTTGACACTCTTGACCTAGGCGATGACTAGTGTAAACAAGTAATGTAAGTCTCTTGAAATGTAATAATAGTAAAAGTAAAGTGATTAATTGAAATATATAGTGCTGGGGGAGTAAACAATTTAGTGACGAGTGATCTAAATTGTACGCATAAAATTAAAATATTGCTCATTTTATTTTGATATAATGCATTCTGAGTTTCTGTGGTCGTGAATAAAAGTAATTTTCTAATTTTTAAAAATCGCACAGGTCTCACAGTTAAATACCACTCAAGAAATAAAAGCAATGTAATTACAGCAACATACAAGGTTTCCTTAGGTAAACAACTCACGATTTGGGATATGTAAGTATAGTCGAATTATTATTCTGTTTGACCCTGGATTCACACGATCGAACTTTTTCTTTCCTCCGAGACAAAGTGGAAACCATAAGCTCCATTGGACGTTAACCTTTTAATGGTATGATTGAATAATTAAAATCAAGTCAAAGTCTTGTTTAGATATTATCTTTTATTTACTTGTTCCTTTCGAACTAAATTTTGCTCCCCCCCCCCTCGATTTGATTTTTTATGACAAGGACATAAATACAAAATCTTCGATAAATAGAAGCTAAAAACAAAGATCAACTCTTCTTAAACCAAAATTTGGAACGCATGAGTTAAAAGGCCGTTAATTAACAAGCAGTACTGGTTTTGGAATCGCAACTATTTTGCTTGATGTTAGCAATGATAAACTCTTCAGTAATTCTTTTTTACACCTGCTGACCATGACCCTCTTTCGTTAAAATAAAAACAAGGAAGTTCACTTTGTGTCATTTGGAAATAAGATTTCTAATACAAAACGAACGTAAATATTGCCATTAAATTTATATAAAAACTAACTTGTAGGTGCATTTTTAATAAAACTTTGGCATATAATTAACCATCAATTATTTAAAAATAAAAATAAATTAAAACCTTTGAATATCCAAATAAAACAAAAAAAAAAGTAATATATATAAAAAAATTAAGTCAATTCCTACTAAGATAATTTTTTTTATTATTTTAGCTACTTTTTATTAAATAGTTACAATTAATATAAATATGTATATACATATGACAGAATCACAACATTAAGCAGTAAATAATTTTTATTAATTATCATTAAAGTATCGTATTGTTATCTAAAACAATCGTGTTTATAAAATTTCAGTTCAACTGAACTGAATGAAGGGGGAAAAAAACCTTTTTAAGTTTAGACACAAGTCGCCAACGTGGCTGTATTTGAAATTCTTTAAATAATTAGTTTTAATCAAATAATTTGTATTAATTATAATTAAATTATTGTATTGTAACCCAAAATAATCATGCATATAAAATTTCAGCTCAATTGAGCGCTTTAAAATATATTTTATTAACGATAGCAAATTCCAGCAAGATAAATAAATATATAGAGAGTGTGAGTTAATAGTAAGAATTGAAAAAGGGGAACACATTTAATTGATTGCGATTCACACACAAATAATTTATTAATCTAACATTATGAATTTATAATACATTTGGTTACTTTTATTAATTGATTCATTAATTGTTGCACTACAAAGGAATACGAGGGTTATTGGTGACTGTACTCAACAAAATTCCTCACCACGGCAGCGTAAGGATTCTGAAAAATCGAACGTCCATGGGATTTCAGTGACTTGATTGCTTATGAACGTCACCCTTTGACGTTAGCAACGAGTGTGACGTTAATAAACACTCGTTCATTCATTCTGAAGCAACACGAGAGCTATTGGCTGCGGACCTCGTAGTTTTAAGCTACGGTCAATTGACGAGGATGACACTCAGCTGGCGTCCCCTCTTTGAACTTCCACGTCACGCCAATAGGAGGAGCTTGACCTCCACAGATTCATCCAGCATCAGCCCCTTTGAAATGTGGGTGCGGTTTTCCCTGAGTTTGTGAGAGTTATATTTATGCGGCAATATAAAGCTGCACGAGGATTATTGGCGACGGACCTCGTAATTTTGAACCATGGCCAAGTGATGAGGAGACAACACCTGATCTGGCACCCCTTTTCCTAACTTCCACACCACACCATAGCAACGGAAAGACGTTTAAATCTCATTACATTTAACTTGCATCGGCTCCTTTTGCACGTTTGGTTTTCAGCGGTATTTACTTCAAAAGAACCTTCCCCTGTAAATTTAGCCATGTAGGGCAGCGATGCACGTTAAATCTGTGGAGAGCTGAAATGTCCTCCCGTTGGTGTGGTGTGGTAGTTAGGAGAGGGGGGTGCCAGCTCAGGTGTCATCCACGTCACTTGACCATGGTTCAGAATTACGTGGTCCGTCGCCAAAAGCCCTCGTGTAGCTGAACAGTGTGACGTTAATATTCACTCACTCACTTCCCTGTTAATTACGTGATCCTTTCCTTCATTTGGAAAACAATTACTATGTATCAGTATGTTGGAACAAAAATATTTTGCTTCTTTCTATGAATGCCTATTTTGAACCTGATACTTAGCTGAACATTACACATAGTCGAAGCTGATAGCAAACCGTTAGTCAAAGGCTTAGTTAATTACAGTTTCGTTTCTGTAATGCATACACACCTATGTTTTTTACTTCGAATAGTGGAAAAATCCGTATTTTTGAATGAATTTTTTCCAAAAAAAAAAAAAAGAAAGGAGATTTCCATTTTTGTTTAAAGTATCGAATCAATGGTAAAAGAATCAGAAACAAAAAGAGCATTTCACGGAAACACAACTTATTTTACAACAGGATTTAACTAAATAATGAAATTTGGTACATGGGTATTAATCAACTTTTGCATAAATTATTTCAACAAGAGGATACTCAAAAGGTTAACTTTTGTATATAATGCAATAAGAAACCACTCAAAAGTTTGTTTCATAAAATATTCTATAAAATGGAATTTTATGATTTCTTATTATGGAATATTTCCGGAATTGTATAGTTCCATAAACGTAATTAGACATATTCCACGGATTGGGCTGTTTTAATCGAATTTAAATGAACAATAAATAGAACAAACACAACGATATTAAACGCTTAAGAAGTCGATTTGTTGACCTCACTTGTGATAGTTAATTTATTCAAGAATATCTTAGGAAACATTAACATTTTTTTAGTAATGAAAAGGGTGAGGGCAGCTATGCTTTCTTTAAAAAAAATTGGGTTTTTTTTCTATTACATTTTTAAAAAAAATAATACACATTACATCCAAATTCGCTTGACTTCTATTTTTACACAAATAAGAGTTAATTGATTTCGGACATTTTTAGGTATTCAGCACAGGTGACAATTTATCTTATGTTTGAAAACCAAATGCTGTTTTGTACTAATTAATTGATGCTCCAAAACTTTCTATCTGGAAATTTTGCTCTATCTCTTTTTCTTTTCGATTCGCAATGCCTATCTTTCAAATTTCGTCACTAGAGGCGCTTATTTGCATTATGTCGAGTATAATCGCTTTACGATATAGTGACCACATTTGCAAGTATTTTCAGGTTAAGGGGATTCTCCTATGCACTCTGTATATTTACTGCTACTTTGCTATTAAACACTAGATTTCATAGCTGTTGATATTAGTGTTCCCAAAAATGAAAAATAATTTAAGATTATTAATGAAAAATAATTTAAGACTATTGCATGTTAGATTTTCCTTGAATATAATAATTTTCGAAATTTAAATATTGCTAAATAATTTTAGAATGTTTAAAAAGTAAAGAAAAAAAACCCAAGAATATAGATACTAGTATGCATAACCAAAGAAACCTGTGGATGTTCATAAATAATCCTTAACGCAAAATCAGTATCTTATAATGTAAAAAATACGAGAGAGAGAGAGAGAAATAAAGATTATGCATTTGAGCTATGCAAATAGTTTTTCACATAATTAACATCAATATTGAAAACAATTGTAGAAGAATTTTTTTCATTACCTTAAAATGTTTAGAATATAAAAAATCTGAAAAGAAAGTCAATGAAACTATTTCTACATGAATAAAACACCACACAAAAGACTAAGAATTTGTTTTTAAAAACAGAAAATTATACATTAGCAGCCCTTTATTATCATAAGATTTATCTAATCAATTTGAAAAAATATCTAGTATAGAATCAGTGGCATAATGAAGAATGTTAGGCTTCCCTGTAAAGTCAGGTTCTGTGCCACAAGCTGGAGCTTACAAAGGGTATGGCATCAGTCAAACTTTGGGCCCCTTACAGTCCTGCCTCCCCCCCACCCGCAAATGCAGAAGTGTACATTATGCCATTGTATAGAATTGTACAATTCAGAATAGATTTTTAAATGAAATATATCTATAGTTGATAATTCGAATAAACTACCGTAAAACCCGGTATATAACTCAAATTTTGAAAAAAAATAATAAGACCAAAATTTATGGGTGCACGTTATACACCGGGTATGAAAATGATAGCTTCAAAAATGAAAAAAAGAGATGAGTATACAAAAAACTGGAATTCTACATAAATCGAAATACTCTTTATTTAAAAGAAATAATAAAGCTAATGAACTTAAAGGGCTGTAGTTTTACAAGTAAACTATATTTTCAAAAACCTGGGATAGTATCTCAAATAAATAACTTCAAAACATAAGAATATTGCAAACATACACATTTCAGGTTCCTTCATAAAAAAAAGGGGTTGCGCGTTATATGGCAAATATACCTAAAAAATGAAAGTATAGGTGCAAGCTAAACACCAAATTTTATGGCAGTTTATTAGGTTAAAATAATTCTGATACTATAATTGAACGTTTGATTCAAGATGGAGGCTAACTGATATGTTCTTAAAATATATAAAAATGTGTTGAAATGAATAAATATCAATCATTTAAAATTAGGATATCTTTACAAGAAAAAAAAAAGAATTTATTAAATACAAGTAGTAATTACAGCTTAATATGATATAAATAATTTTTATTTAAAAGCAATATTAAAGCAAAATACAATGAACTATTTACATAAAATATTTTTTCAAAGACGATAATAACAACAAAAATTCAAAAGTTTTATGTAATCATATTAAGATATTGTTTTATTTTTGCTAAGGATAATAATATATATTTATTCCATATACATTATATTAGCTTCTTTTTGCAAAACAATTTAAAGACTGATTTTTTGGTTGGTAAACAAAATAAATAAATAAAATTAAGTGACTAGGTTTAAAAAGAAATATGAATAAATATATCACATATATAAACATCATAGCTTCTTGTGCTAACCAGAACTAATATTTATTTGTGTAACAATTAAATAAATTTATTTTCTGTTATTATGCTTTAAGTGACAAATAACACATAAAGGCAATAACATATATCTATAGTTAATATGCAGATTATGTATAAAGTCAAAATTATAACATCTCTATGTAAACACATTGGCTGAAATTGACATTTCGTATGATAACAAATCTTCTCTCACTAGACAATATTTAGAAGAGGATTTACAGTAAACATTCAAAAACAAAAACTATTTGACATGCCAATGTGTTGAATAGAGTAATTTGGTTTGAAAATAACTTTCAAGCAATATTTTCCAAATGTTTTCTTCATTAAAGGAATGCTAGATATCCCACATTGTTACAGCATTAATAAAAAATGTTCATGTTTGACATAAAAATGTACAATACTTCATTAGCTGGATGTATGTTAAAAGCTAATACTTGTAGAAAGTTTTTTCAAACCTAATATGTGAAGTGATAAATAATTTTGTGGATGGTTTTACAAGAGTTCTGAGCATGACACGTTTCTTCAAATGATTATTTATAAATGAGATAAAAACATTGATTTTAATATTTCATAAACTTAATACAAATAAGAATACATCAATGATATAATGCAATTAAATATATATTCATAATATTAATAAACATTTAAAATTATAGTATATTCTCTAGTTATCTTTGATATTCATAATATATAAAATTTCATTTTCTTTTTCAAGAATAATTAAGAACATAAAGGATGTTTAACTAAAAGTTAGCATAGACGGCAAAAGTTTGTCAAAATTTGAAAATCTGATCACTTCTAATACAATTAAGCAAAACTGCAAATGATTTACATTTTTACTGCTATTTTTTTCCTTCAAAAATACCATAAAAATATAACGTATAAAAAGAAACATAATACTGTAAAATGTCAGGATTGAAATTAAAGATTTAATTATACTAACTGATGTTTTAATGATTTACAAAAGCAATATGTACACACATTTACACAAAAATAAATGAAAAGCAAATATACATTACATGCTTGATTTTTTTTGTTGCAGAATTCAAATATATCCAAAAGGTACCTTTACAAGTTACGAAAGTCAAAATTTACAGTCAAACTAAAACCTTACAAGAAATTTCATAAGTGAATAATTTACACAACGACTATATCACTATTAAGGTAAATAATATCTTCAGTGTGCTCTTAGTTAAAGCATTACAATATACTTTTAGAAATTTCAAAAGTTGTTTAACAAAAGAGTTTGGAAAAGAAGTAATTTTTATTTATATTTTGATTATAATACAGTAATTATAATATTCTGTTACTTTCTTCAATATGAACTGTAAAAAATTATTAAATACTTTTTCAATCTTGATTTATGACATTCATACTTTTTACAATTAACAAGGAAATAAATTGCAAATTCTAATAAATGCTGAATGTGGTTAATAATGATATGTACAAATGTATCATAAAAATTTCAGCTTATGAAAAACGAATGAATATAGAACTATATTCAAATAACAAACTCTTAAATACACAAAGGCTATAGCAACATTTACCCTTTTCACTTAAAAGACAAGTTTTAAAATCACAGCAAAGTGAATTTTAAACTACAAATAAGTTTGATACTCAGTCATTAACACACAAGTTTTTTGCAGTTAATAGGCTACCTTATCCGCTATATGGTTAATGAAGATCTTATGTAACATTATTTATACAACAAAATAAGAATATACTTTGAATATTTTTCAATATTTTTTTTAAATCTCAGTCCTAGATATCTTTTTAGCAGATTAAAAAAGATCTCATCAGGATATCTAAATATATTTTAAAATAAAAAATACCCAATTTTGTTAAAGGTCCGTTGATCAGAATGTATTATTTCCAGCAACACAAAACAATTCTTAAAAGTTAGCTAAGCTTATTTTTATAATTAACTTAGATTGACTAGTCTTTTGTTAAGGTGTGATGGCTTTTACTTTTACAGTAGACCCATTTGAACTCTGAAGTTTATCTCGTCTAGGCAAAGTTTCATGTGAAACTCTTGTTTTAGCAGCTTGTTTTTTGCGGAAAAAGAAGAAGGCAAACATCATTATAATGAAGATTCCCATCAATACAGTCACAACAATTCCAACAATAGCTCCAGTTGACAAACCTAAAAAAAATATCTTAACAGTGAATGCAACACACACATTTTTTAAATAAAATATTTCAATCTTTTTTTTCTGAAAGACGTATTATGAGATA
The DNA here is from genome assembly GCA_019973935.1 of Trichonephila clavipes. Lineage (NCBI taxonomy): Eukaryota > Metazoa > Arthropoda > Arachnida > Araneae > Nephilidae > Trichonephila > Trichonephila clavipes. The sequence goes on along the minus strand of BMAU01017949.1, from coordinate 30,286 downwards.
AGCTACAAAATTAAGTCAAGGACATTGAGAAAAAAAAACAAAAACCGCAGGATTAATTTGTTTCTCAAACATCTAATATCAAGATAAGAAAATAACAATATCCTCAAAACTAAATATATCATTCATTTGATTCTCTTTACAAGAAAATGAGATTTTTAATTTTTTAGGAATTAAAACTGATTTAAAAAATAAGCCAAATAAATATTTTGCTCTCTTGACATAGGATATTAGTATATAAAAAATAAACAAGAAAATTTATGAATTAGTAATAAGCTTAATATATTTGTTAGAATTATACTTATTTACTTCAGTTAGATAGCAAATTAGCATTCTGGCAAATATATTTATTAAACTTACCACCATAAGTTTCAATCACAGCAAACACAGTGAGATGGGATGACCAACATTTCATGACATTACCATCCACACCATAAGTTACAATATCTTCTGAAGACCAATCTTTCAATTTCTCATCCCAGAAACTACACTTATAAATGATTCCTTTATCTTGAGCTTCAGTAAGATTACCTTTATGTGTTAATGCAATTTTAATGGCATTTGGCACTTCAGATACACTTAAAGGCAAACCTTAAAAAAAATAAAACAATTATTAAAGCAGAAGGGAACTAACTCTTTTATGAATTTAACATTAAGTCTAGTTTTTTTTATCTAAAATAAAATATGTTTAAAAGAGTCTCAATAGAATTTAAAGATTATAAAACTGAATATCAATAAAAGTTGAAAATATTCATGAATCATATTACAGATTTTCAATCTTATTTTCAGTTAATGTTTAACCAAAATAATGAGCATACAACATATGCAAAGTATTGTACAATAATTGATTATGTACTTTAAAGCAAAAATATCTATAAGCAGAATATTTATGTTGCTTATGGTTTGCAACAGCTCATAAAGTTAGATATGTTTGAGTTTTAGGATTTCAAAATAACATTATAAATAACATTGTTTCATTTTGCTCTAATTACACTTAAAATTGTTTCAGCGCAACATAATATATAAATGCAACTGGATTGGTTAGGCTCCCCCCACACTCTCAAACAGGTTAAATTTTTCTAAGCTCTGATTTCCCCCCCAACTTAAACCCTTTATAACTCATGCAATTTTAGAGGTACACATGTAATTAATTCCTTTTAATTCTAAACTACAGTATCAGTATTTGGTCATCTAAATATTGAATTTTAAAATGGGCAATTGAAAGCATTTTAAAGTCATTCTAACTTTAATGATCAAAGAAAGCTTCAGCAGAATTGAGTGCTACTATGTAAGCCAATACAATATCAGTACCATAATACAAAAGGTTCAAATATACTTTGATACAATTGTTTAATTCTGATTTCATACAAAAAAAGTTCCCATAGATCATAAATGCTATTACATCAAACTTGTAATACCTATCTCATAAACATATTTCAAGTTAAATTATTTATGAGAAAGAGAGAACAGTTATTAAGAATAAAAATAATTTAAAGAAATGCAATTATAATTTTATGTTACCATCTTCAGGTTTTCGTAACGTAACATCCATCACAGGTGAAGTCCTTTTTGGTTTAGGTGGGTATGGTGCTTGAGATGGATATAAAGTGAGAGCTACTACAACACCTTCACAATCAGCAGCCTTTTTCTTGCATTTTCTGTTACGTACTCTATAAGATAAGTTAATGAAAAATATATTTTTTAGTAATCACATTAAATAGTTCAGGTGTACTAAGTCGCAATATTTCTTCTTTCCATATATATTTAAAACGATCAGAAATTTAGAAATGGGATGAGCAGGAAAAATTCCAACTTTCAAAAAGAAAATAACTACATCAACCACAAGCTTAAAGATGTAAATGTTGCTTTAATTGACTGAATTTTACTTCTTTCTATTGTTTGACAGTAACTTCAGAAAAATTAATTTAGTTAATTAATTAACTTTGTCTTGTAGAATATTTATTAATGCTTAGAAATCTAACTTTCAGTGTTTTTTTATGACAATATCATTAAATACAACCATTAAAAACTCTTTAGAATCATATTTTAAATTTGAATTTCCCTTTCACTCCTGAAAACATATCTCTTCTGCATCTATTGTTCACACATATTTTATTTATATATTTAATATTTTTTCCCATATAATTCTAATATACTTTTTTAATCTAAAATATATCAATTTTGATTTTTAAAGTATCATTTTTTCTGTTTTTTGTTTCAAACAATTCAGTTTTCAAGGATAAATTTAGCTTCAACATAGATTTTATAGTATTGATTTACAATATAAATTTTTTTAATTTTGATTATAAGCCTCCTGTAAATTTATAAGATTTTTGTTTACAAACAAAGGGTAGACTTCTATATCTTACTAATACAGTAATGGGAAACAAAAATATTTCCTAACATACAGTAAAACGTTTGAATGGGATGGGTGTGGGGTGGGGGAGAGAAGAATATGCCAAATCAACAACATTCTCTTTTTATACTTTTTAAAATAATATCAAAATGATATCAGGAACATACATATTTATAAAGAATGCATTTTATAGATAATCCTGACAAAATAAATCACCAAGTAGATAAATGAAATTATAAATGCATTTTAAGGCTGTCTTCAGTAAATATATGAGAGCCTGTACTAAATGCAAAACACATTTTCAGACAAAAAAAATTCTGAATTTTCATAAAAATTTGTAATATTATAATTCCCACATCTGTTTATAATATAGCATTTTTAAAATTTCAAAATATTCCACAAATAATATATTTTTTCCCCTTTTAATATGTAAAGTAATAGTTCATTTAGCATTATGGTTTAGAAAAAAAAAATGCAAAACACATTTTACATCATAAAATAGTAGTTATTTTTAGAAACTGCAAAGGTGGTTTGTAGGAAAAAACTAGGCACCACTTAGTTGCTAGGAAATGCATGCACAAGCTATTCAGATATTTCTCTGAAGGAACAGGAATAAATTAAAACACTGGGTTTAGTCTTTTTAACATGGGAAAATAGATGTGGCATCCAAATAGTACTAAATGTCTTAATACCATCATTTGCAATATTATAGGCACTTTCAGTTCTTTTTTTAAAGTTTGTGTTGAGTTTTGAGAAGTATTTGAAATGCTGCAAGATAGAATTTCTTTATCCTGACAATTTGTAACACATACAACAAATGTACAGGGACTTCTTAAGGTCCGGGGCTTCTCTACACAAATGTAGGCCCCATCAATGACCCTTTAAAGTACACATAACATAGCATATGTTGTCAAAAACTCGAAACCCGAAACAAATAAATATGCATGACTCACAATTGCACAAATTGGCTGGACCGACTGCTGCTTTTTGACTGAATGAATGAAGGTATATGGTGACAGGGCTGGCTCTAGAAGTTTTTCCACCCCTTACAAAAATGGAAAATGTGTCGCCCTTCTCTCTCTATGTATATATATATTATTTTAAGTTTTAAAAAATTCAAAATTAAGGACGTAATTACTTGCTATTATTTCAAATGAATGAAATGAAAGAGAAGGAATCGTCTATTTAAGCAGTCCAATTTCTTCCAAAAATAGTCTACTAAGGGTGGGGATCACAAGCATTTGTTTTAATTTATAACTACACTCAAGTCTAAAAAAAAAAACATATCCTGTGACTCTATCTACCCAAACCTCTTATTATCCTTCTCTCATTTTGGAAAGATGAAACCAGACATCATAAGGGTGAAAGAAATGTGACCTCACTCTGGGGGAGGGGAGAAAGTTACTAGTTAAAGTTGTGAAAACATTAAATTTAATGCTTTAACATATACTCCCACCTCAAACCCTTCAAGTTTCAACATAAAAGAAAACTGTCATTAAATATACAGAGTACAAAATAAAAAAATTAGATATATTAAATGAAATACCAAATTCACACCCAATAATATTTCAGAAAATATATCAAACTAGCTGTTATACCTATTCTTCACACGGATGAATTGAAAAATTAAACAATACAGATTGAAGGATAAATAAGTTTTTAATGGGTTAATTTTATGTGAATTGCAAATTAAACAAACAAAAAAAAAAACTTTTTGCATATCTCAGCTGAATAAAAAAAAAACAACCTGTTTTTTAAATTCTATGTCTGTAGATCTAATAGCAGATAAAAAGGATTTTTTTTATTTATAACTCCCGTAACTTCCTTGTGGGTCGATTTTTGAAAACACTTTCCTAAGCTGATCTCTGCTCAGCAAAAGTAAATCATTGTTTCAAATTTTGTGTAATGAACGCTTAAAATAGTATAAATAATTTATATCTGGAAGTATAATACGTTAATATTATTTTTTGTTGTATTTATTTTATGTTAAAACTGTAATCAGCCTCACACTCCGCCTGTTCGTGCTTTCGCAGTTCATGGCGCCTGGCATAGACAAAACAAAACACAAAGTTTTGCTTCACACGCAAAAGACAGATATATGCTGTCACTGGCTTTTTTGCAGGTGGCAGAATTTTTTCCTACTTATTTGACAATTATTGTTTTTTTTGGACACTTCACACAATATCTTTATAAATTATAGCCTATGTGTTATTATGTATAAGCTATATTATTGTAAGGTTTCATTAAAATCCATTCTGTTGTTTTTGTGTGAAAGTGTACCAAACATCCTCACCAACTTTCACGTTTATATTATTAGTAAGGATTTTTTGTAACAAAAAAATATATTTTTCAAATTTGATCCAAATACCACCCCGGGCAGGCGTCCAGTTTGTCCTTCCCTAGAGCCGCCCCTGATGGATAGGCCTAAGCATATACATGGATGACAGTCATCACATGTAGCCAGTTGACATATCATCTGAAATTCCCAGTTTTTTTGGAAAATACAACCGGAAATAACGTTTGACCATTGAATTTATTTGAATCGTAATCTTATTCAGGTTAAGTTGAGAATAAGATGAGGCCCCCATTGTGGCCAAGGCTCTGGGCTCATGCCTTAAGATGCTCCTGCTAATATGTGTTCTAAAGTTCAGTGATATACTTATTTTCTTGGAAATATTTTTATATATGATCATATAATGGACCAAGCAGTAAACAAGAAAAATAGCTTGGGCACATAATGTGTTAATTTAATGAAAAATTATTAATACTAAATACATATAACTGGAGATTAATGCTTCATAACATCAAATTTATATTGAACATTTTAGGTAAATACATAACATTCTAATCCAAGTGTTTGTTATCTGAAAGTTTATATCTTTTACAGTAAATATAAAAAAGAATAAATTCATACAAAAAAGTATTCAAAAGTAAATTTAATGCCATCTAATTCCTCATAGAAAAAAAAAATTTCTATCAAGCATAAACTCATGAAATTGTGGAAATCAATTTTTAAGTACAGCAGGATAGATTTGTTAAATTATTAGTTATATAATTATGTCTGAATCAAAAAAGAAAAATGAAAATGTCATTTAAATTCTGAGCATAAAACATATAAATAAAAGGAATAAAAAATCGTCATATATTTAAAAGCATCAATTTTATAAACATAAAGCATTTTCTGTATTATTGAAACAAATAAAATTATATTTGTGTATAACATTTTAACATATTTTAGCATTAGTTTACATTTTAATATTTAAATATAACAAAAGAGTTAAAATGAACTTATATGATCACAGGAAATAGTATTAACCTTCAATATTTAAATTATTTGTGAAGTTTAGAAAGAAAATAAAGTACAAAAAACATTGTTATATATTAAACTCTGGTACATAAACCCCAATATCTATAAAAATGAAAATATAAAATATTGAAAATGACTAACTTTTCTCTCACAGCATCTTCAAATCTCACTGATCCTTCCATTAAGCCATTATCTGACATTGCTTTGATATAAATAGGAGTGCGTTCAAGAAGTTGTCTGAAAATTAAAGTGGATGGATATCCTGGATATTTTGATGAGAGAACTACTTTGCTTCCAAGTGGTACAGTAGAACTTATTTTCTCAACAAAGTATTCTAACACATTTTTAACACTTTTTGATACAACAGAATCTGAATTACATAGCTGTAATGCTTCAGCAGTATTTGAATGACCTCTTGCTAAGACAGATGTAGGTATTTTTGCCTAAACGGAATAATAAAAATAAGTCAAAATACCATTATATAAGAAATCTTGTTAAGGTAAGAAATAATTAATATCAAAGATATTTGGTATAAAGTTAAATAATTTCTATAAGTTGTTAAATTAAAAAATTCCTTTTTTATATGTAAGCCTTGAACAGTGACTGTTCCAAACGCAAATTGTTTATTAAATATTATGATGAGCTGTCTTGATAAAATTTTAATTGTAGAAAATGAAATACAACAAACTTACACAGATGTACTGCATGTGTGTATTTAGCATAAAATACATAAAAATTAATTATATGCACTCTTTATTAAAAATTAATTATAATACACATATTATATTCCTGGTTTACCATGGAAAATAATAAACAGTTTTAAAATTTATAAATTTTAATACAAACAAATTTAGAACTCCATAATAAAATGAATTAAAAGTATTTTTTATATCCATTTTTTATTCATACACTTTTTTTTGGAAAAATATTTTTATGTCTATCTGAAGAGAAATTTTTTATTAGGATTTATCAACAAAACAAATTAATTAAAAATCAAATTTTTCATTACTTTATTAAAATGGTCCACAATATACATATATTCCTGTTTTAAAATGCTTTTTAAAAATAAAGTCTTTTTCTTGGGGGGATCTTATACATATTGAAAAAAAATGTTAATGTATAAACATTTTTTTTTAATCCACAGATATAATTTTATTAGGAACTAAGCATAAAAATTCTAAACTTTTTTATTTCACAAGAGATTCAAAAGAGAGAGAAGGTTTAGGAGATCATTAATTAATCATTAATTGTTTTTTTAAAATAAACTGGGAATATAGAAATTTTTAGCAATCTAGACAAAACTTGTGTTGTGGTACTTTCATTTTAGTAAAGATTTAATAATAATAGGTGATCACTATTCCACCATTAATGCAAGGGATTTTACAAACAAAGCAAGATTAAAAATTCCAGAGAAAAATACTCTCTTCAGTAGTATAAACATTTTCTGGTAAAAATTTTTACCATTTAAAAGAATATTGAAAGCCCCAATAAATTATTCATTAAGAGGGTAGGGAAGAATGTTTTCCTTATATTTTACATAAAAATTATGAAAACTATTTACTCCCAAGTTGATATTAGTTTTAGTAAGGTATAATCTACATTTTAAATGAATTATGCACATTTTTTATTATTACAATAAATATATACCAGCAATAAGTGCTTATTAGGTTTAATGATTTAAATAGATACTTTTTACTGCTTTTTTCCTATCATAGGAATGAAAATATACTATACACTTTTTAACAATGCCATAATATGGTAATTTTTTCATTTAAGAATATTTATAAATTTTTTAAAAGGATTTAAATAAACTTACATTATGAGCAAAAGCCAATCTAGTTGATCTCTTTATAATATCCAAAGCTTTTAATTTAATATTATCTTCTTTTCTCCTCAAAAGAGGTAACATAGCACTATAAATCAAGGATAACTGGTTTGCATCAATGTATCGATTTGATGTAGCATTAGAAGCTGCATCCAACAAATGTGCAATTTCATTTTGAGAAAGTTCAGACCTTGGATCAGATGCAGCAGTAAGAAACATTGATATAGCAGGTAGAAGATTACCTATATATAAAGAACACTTTTTAAAAATCATTTTGGAAAAAAAGGACAACATTCAATTTACAAACTTAGAATTAGAAAACAAGGTCATTAAATCCCATTGAAAGAATGCATAATGAATTAATCAAATCCTGATTTTACAATGGAAAAATTTCCAGCAAATATTTTGGAATTATTAAGATATTGCTACAAGAAAACAATTATAATATATCCCAATAACAATTTGTATCTAAATAAATGACTTCATTCAGTCATGCAATATTACAGGTACATAATAAAAAACCACACACACATTGATGATTAATCAAATAATCCTGAATCATATTTAGATGTGTGTGTGACAAGAGTAATATTCCATAGAGTACTTCAATCTTTATACTCCCTCAACACATCAAGTGAGAATTTTGATATGCAGTTGAGTTTTGTTACTAAAAAAATTTAGCCCACTTCAGGTGATAAAAGTTTGTTTGTTAACTAACAAAATTTTTTTATTATTACAAAAGATTTTCCTAATGTTCTTAAAACTTTTTTCTACAATGATATTTTTTTCAGAGAGATTGTTAATTTAAATGCATTTTCTTAAAATAAAGACCATACTTATATGAAAAAAAATGTAACAATTTTTAATAATATATAACATATAAAAACACCTTTTTTGTGAGAAAAGATAAAGTTATAAATTTCTTGGTAATATACAGATATGAAAAAATTATGAAATTACAAGCAAAAGAGGAAATATTGTGACAAGTTAAATAATATTCACTTATGCAGCTTATCTATTATACATAAATAAAGCAAAAAATTTTAGTTTAATTTATATTCATTTCTGATATTTAAAAGTATAAATATTAAATAATTGCACAAAGGAAAGAAACTTAAAGTAATAAGTACCATTATTTACAATATGGAAAATAATAGTAATTTAGTATCTTAGGGTTTAAAAATTTTAATTCAAAATGTTCAATTGAAGAACTAATCTCATTTTTTTAGTTTAATTTATTTAAAAATTCAGCAAACTTATATTTGCCTTTCTGGTTTATACACTGCTGGACAATTGCTAAGGACGGATAACACTATCATCCATAGCAACCACAAAATGAAAGGAAGCAAAATGTGGAAAATTAGAATAAGTGCGGGACATTAGCAAGAAGTATGAGTATGCAAATTTTTTTTCCACGTCTGTTAATCACGTGATAGCATTCATAAGAGCTTTAAAGGTTTTGACGCGTGTGGACAGTTGTTGTTTCAAGTCAAAGTTTTACAGGAAAGATTTAATAGACGAACTTAAAATTTTTGGCATGTCTTCCTGACATCACATAGATGATTTTATGCGTGGCCGAATTATTGGAAAGATCAAAGAAGGGCGAAAAATAACAGATGTTGCCAGGGAGTTCGACAATGCTCACAGCGTTGTTTCACGGCTGTGGAAGTCATTTAAAACTACTGGAATGTGTAGTAGACGGCACGGGGGAGGTCGTGTCAGAAGTACGACGCCTGCAGAAGACAGATATATCGTTCTATCAGCAAAAAGGAACAGGCGCACCACAGCTCAGCAGGTGGCAAATCAGTTTCTTGCTGCTTCAGGAAAGCAGATCTCCCAAAAAACTGTTGCCAGACGTTTGAGGGGAGGAGGACTGTACGCACGCAGACCTGTTGTGTGTGTCCCATTGACCAGACAGCACCGTACTGCCCGTTTGCAATGGTGTCGTGAGCATCACAATTGGACTGAACAGGACTGGGCATGCGTACTATTCTCAGATGAGAGTAGGTTCAGTCTGTCATCGGATTGTAGACGCCAACTGATCTGGCGCGAGAGTGGTACTGCTTATCGTCCAGAAAATATCTAGGAAAAGGACCGATATCCGACATGCAGTATCATGGTGTGGGCTGGCATCATGATCAATGGCCGCACGCGCCTACATGTGGTTGGGAATGGGACTATGACGGGCCAACGATACATCAATGAAGTTCTACTTCCTCATGTTCGTCTTTTCCGTGGTGCTGTCGGTGATAAATTTGTTTTTATGGACGACAACGCAACATGTCATCGAACACTCGCTGTTCAGGATTGTCTAGACAGCGAGGGTATTCAATGTCTCGTATGGCCAGCGCGTTCTCCAGATCTAAACCCCATTGAAAATGTGTGGGATGCTTTGGGGAGGCAAGTTGCTGGTCGAAACTATCCTCCGACAAACAAGAACACCCTCATCCATGTACTCACAGAGGAATGGGATAAATTGCCTCAACAGCTGCTGGATAATGTTGTGCAAAGTATGGTACGACGTGTGGAATGTTGCATCACACTCCACGGTGGACATATCTCGTACTGATACCTTTCTTTAAGGTGCCTGCTGACTTTTAGAGATGCATTGTTCCATTTCTCCGTACGCAGATCAAATGAACATTTTTTTTTCTTTCAGATGTTTCACAGCTTTTGTACTTTCCAGAACAATAAATATTCTTTATTCTAATGTCTGAACAGTGTGGCAACTATATTTTATCCTACTAGGCCTCATGTCTCGCTTAATGTTATGCTACATAGCAATTTGTGATCAGTCCTTAGCAATTGTCCAGCAGTGTACTTTTATGAGAGCTACTCATATTGATTTATTTGACTGGCCTATCTAAAATCGTAATATGAGGATTGAAATGTAAACACATAAATTAACTAATTTTCTAAAACCTTTATTATAAAAAAAATAACATTCTTCTTGTACATATCAAGATCGAATTTCATGATATTCATCAATTTATGTAAATATTTCCAATTTAAAACAAGTATTTCATTTAAAATTTTTTTTTATCTTTTGAAATTTTGATATGTACAGATTTTATAGCAAATAAATTGAATTCATGAATGTACCATGTTAAATCAATTTTTATATTCATGTAGTTTTACATTTTATCTGAAATTCACAATAAGAGAATTTTTGTCTTCTAATGGTTATTTTTTCCTAGATGTCCTATTTTTTCCACAATGTCTTTAACTTACTAAAGTGAAAACTAGCATGGACCATATAAAAAGAATCAATGTAAGTAAAAATATGTAACAGAAAAAGCAATTCTTTTTCTGATAAATTACATTTAATTTCAATATAAAAAAGCTTGGTAGGAGCACATATCAATAATTTCCCATACTTTAAAATTACAAGAGTTGTAATATATGTTGCACACAGAAAGAGGGGGATATATATCAGTGTACGTATGAAAAAGAATTTATAACTTCTACTTATGTAAATTCAATTAAAATAAAATGTATTTTTCATTATAATTTTCAAATAAATTTAATTTTTAAATTTTTTTTGAATTTAAAAAATAAAAGCACTTTTTATTTTTCTTACTCTTTTTATTATAATTAGGATATTTTCTTGTACTTTTTATATTAGCATTTCTTGTAGCATACATGTTGCTGTTTTGTTTTTTTGCTCATTTATTTTATTTTTATTTTTTGCTTTTTTATATGAATAGATCTTAGATCTTATTTTAGTTATTTAGTTTTACCTAATATTAATGACCAGGAATTAGGCTTTGATAGTATTTGTTTGGTAGCTTACTGATTAGGTAGATATATATAAAATTGTTACAAAATTATCTCTTTTCTATCTCGTAATTTGTCTTTATGTGCATTTAAGTTTACTTAGTAATGCTTTATTTAGGCCATTTTTATTTTTTAATTTATTATCCTTAGATGGTGTCATCTCAGGTATTTTATTTAGAAATTTTTAAAATTAGTACGCTTTTCATATTTTTAAATTACATGAATATTTTCCTTTCAATAAAACAGTTTTCAAAAAAATTTCATATGGTTTTCATGTTTTCTTAGTTAAATTTATAATATGTTTTTTAAAGTATTTTTGAACAATTTTTTCTTCAGTGTTTTCCGGTTACTGCTATTTTTACAGGCTTTGGTTGAAGAATGTACTCAATATTTTGCTGTTCAGATTTTATCCTTTATAATTTTTCAATTTTTTCCAATGATTTGTTCTTTCTTAGGCTATGTAGATTTATGTTGTTATTACAGTTTTTGGCTTTTCTATTTTTAAAAACTTATTGAATTCTTCATACCATATTTACTCTTCTTTTTATTCCAATGATATAGGCAAATATAGGGAACGATTCAAACTGTGTTGAACACTACAATCTTAGCTCCTAAGAACAAGATTTTGTTAATATTTTACTATAGCCATTTAACTTTGACCTATACTGCCTTGTTATACTTATATTTATTTAGTTTTCAGTTAGATTTATAGTAATTTAGTATATGATTAATAATTTTATATATTTAACTTTTTAACCATTGAAAATTATTTTCATCTTTCTTTTTTTTTTATGCATGCATCCCATCTTTATTTCAATAAACAATTCTCAAACATAATAATGTGTAAATTACAAGTCACTAAATAGATAACAAATTCAAATTTAATTTTAAGGAAGTGTACTTTTAAATCAAGGATTCAATATATATTTTTTTCAAATATCTAATATCATACTCTAATTCATACACTAATTTTAAATAGTATGTTAGCTTTATCGAATGGCTGAGTGATGGTGTATCACGTTTTCACGCCACAAGTCCAGGGTTCAAATCCCTGACTAGGCAAGGTCAACTCAGCCTTTCATCACTTCAGTGGGTTGATAAAGGAGTACCAAGCTTGCTTGGGAACTGAACAGCGGTGTTTCATATCAGACTGACCACTTGATCAAAAAATCTGCACATGCACCACAGTGTCTAAGATCACGTAAACTGAGATAGGCCCAGTAGGCCTTGGCCCTCATGGGCTGTTGCACCACTGAGTTCAGTTCAGTATTAGCTTTATCATTCTCTAATTTAAAAAACAGATTTTTTTTCCAACTTAAGATGCTTTTAGATTATTCTGAAGTAAATTTTCTATTTTCTAAGACAAAATTTATTTAATATATTATAAATGAAATGCAAATATGCAATTATGTATTTAAAATTAAAAATTCAGTAATATTTTATTTGAGGAACTAAAACATGGAAGTAATAATGTCATTTCAAGTGACACAAATTCTCATGTTGTTATTGCAATAACCTACATTCAGCTGTATTTGTTATTATGGAAATAAAATATAACTCTAGATCTAACTATTACAAAATTTACTGAATTGCATCTGATCTGATCTTTACATCAAGCAATCTAAATTACTTTTAATAAATATCACACAAGCACTTCTTCACAAAATAGTAGTAAATAAAAAAAACAAACACATAATACTAATCAACAGGTAAGGACAATACTACATACATAAGAATTTAAAATAGTAAATTCTATATAAATTATCTGTCAGAAAGGGCTAAAAAATTTTAACCACAACAATAAAAAAAAAGAATTGATTTTAGAAATTTTAGTGCAAAATTGTAAAAAGTTGGCTATTAATATGTACTTAAATAATCTAATTTTATAAATTCTTCATCATGATTAAGTAAATAGCTTACGATTTTCTATTGCAAGTGTAGCTTTATTCATTAGTTTTTCTCTGTCCTCTTCCCTGCTTTCAGTCAAAGTAACAGCTGTAGTGGGACCATTAAAAAGTGTACATAACATAAACTTATCACATGCCTAAAAGAAGTGAATGCTTATTTAACATTATTCTTGATTTAATAAAATATATTTAAAATATGCAAAAACAATGTAAACTAGTACAAAAAATAAAACAGTAAGATATAAAATGAAAAAATGTGATTTCTGGTAGTAAAATATAATGCAAAAACATAATTTAAATATAAAGAAAGTGCTAAATTAAGTGTATAAATAAAAATAAAACTGTTTAAGTTTTATGCTAAATTTATATAAATAAATAAAAGAAAATTATTAATAGAAGAATGAAAAAGAGGACAAAAGAATTTAACCCTTTTAAAAATTAGAATTTTGAAATATTATTCTAAAATGAATTAAGTTTTGAATTTTTTTTAAAAAAAGTTAAAAGTTAAAATTTTTTTTTTTTTTTTTCAAAAATAGCAAGTAATAAGAAATTAAACATTATTAAATGAGAATGAATTAGAAAATAGTATGGTAAAATTTATATATATATATATATATATATATATAAGCTAAAATAATAAAATTTACATAAATCTTTCTTTCACCTGAACAGATATTTGAGTACCATTGCTCATCTGCTGAGGAGGACCAACTATATTAAAAATGGTTGATGTTTGGGGTGCAGTAAATGGAAAAACTGATGCTTTAGAATGAAGATACAATTGATATGTCACAGGTTGTCTACCTACTGGTATTGAGCAACCTTTAATTTCTACTTTTATCTACAAAAAAAAAAAAAAAAAAAAAGGTTATTGCATAAAATTATCTATTTGTGATGCAAATAAAGATAATATTAACAAGAATTTCAATTACTGGCTCATATTCAACATATGGTTTTAGTTGGACTTTACAAAGGGATAAACCGGGATCTGCATGAATAGATAAATTAGCATATCCACAGGCTCCTTTTGTATCACAGGCACTTAATTCAATTAAGTAAATTCCATGACCAACTAGAAAACCTGAAAAAAAAATTAAATATCTGGATCGGATTACATTCCGATGTTCATAAATAAACACATGCATGACAAATATCATTCAAAATATGCATGAAACGTATTAAAAGGTATCTGACCATAATTCCAGCAGTAAACAAAGAAAGTTAGGGAACATAGCTAAGTGCAGTAACATAAGGCAATCCTATGACACATGTGTACATTTTTTTTCAATTAGAAGATGGTGATAGTTGCCAGCAGATTGCAGATGAGTAAGGAAATATGATTATTATTACACTTACATTTTCAATAAAATGAAAATTTTAAAATAATTTTACTGCTTTAAGATTTGTGTAAAGCTTTATGATCCCCATACAATCTATGGGAATCATCAAGTGCACATAAAGCACATGTCACACTTGAATTCAGGAGTTTTCTTAATACAATCTTCACTACCCTAATTTTTCAAAAATATATTTATTTAAAAAATGATAATAATCCAAGTGGAAAAGGAAATCAATATTGTTTTTTATGAAATCGGGAATTTTATTATAGCGTTTTGAAAGTGAATTAAAATAAACATGGGTATATTACATGGACAAAATAATGCAAAGTAATCAAAGCTTAATTTTTCTCTTCTTCTGTTACCCATATTAATAGTCATCAATTGAACAGATGCAGGATCAATATACCAGCATAATACTACAGATATTTCGAGTAAAAAAAAAATCATTTCTTATTAACAGATATCTTATCCATATTAATAGACATCTATAGAACAGATGTAGGATCAATATACCAGCATAATATTACAGATATTTCGAGTAAAAAAATTATTTCTTTGAGACAGGAACACATAAAACACATTTCAACAAAAATTACTTACCTTCTTCAAGTAAAAGTACAGTCATACCATTTTTTGTAGTAAATGTAAATGTTGATGAAAATCCTATGTAAAAAAAAGAAACAATTATGTAATTTTTTTCCTATTTAATTCACATTGGAAAATTACAAATGATGAAAAATAATGAAAGTTTCACATAAGTAACATAATTATTTATATATGAATGATAATCTCATTAGTTACACAAAAAATTCAAATATCAGACATTTAAATACAAAGCATATAGTATTAAACAAAATATATGAATTAAATTTCTATCATTATTGGTTGTTCAATGTGCATAACGAATCAGTCAGAACAGCATCATTGATTCTTAATTTATTAATAACAAGAAAATATTGTTTTTAATTTGCATATAACTATTACAGAAATGAATTTTATAATAAGATTAATATGCTTCTGGATTCTCCTCCATGAAAAAAACCATACTCACACCTTTTCTGCAGTGAAAAAGATTACTTCCCATATGAAAAGTTCCTGGTGTAATGTAATTACATAAAGATCTCTAAATATACATATTATAAAATAATAATAATAAAATAGATTTTACAGATGCATCCTCCTTAGGAGATAATCAAATTAAGGAAACAATTTTAGCATAAAAAAGCATGAATTTTTTTAAAACCAAGATTGAGAAAAATTTCAAAGGATGAAATAAATAAATTTTTATGCTTAAAAAAGCAACAAAATGGAAAGGCACATAAATTATAAAAAATATTACAAACCAACTGAAAAATGCTGAATAACATGACTTTCAAAATAAAAAGTCAAAATATTAAATAAATTGAGAAAATATCTAAAAAAATTCAAAAAGAATAAATGTAAAGGTCTTAAGAAAAAGAAAAAAAAAGGGGTGGGGAAAAAGTAAATTATAACATTAAATCAGCAAAGAAAATGATGCAAAATGGGGCACTTTCCTATTATCAACTGGAATTTGTCGTTTTTTTTTTTTTTTTTTTTATTCATATGCAACATACAAATGTGCAAATTCACTTTCATCCACACACACACACACAATATACAGTATTAAAAGTCAATAAATGACAAATATAAATTATACCTTTTATATCCCACTTTACAGATCTTAAAGATGATCTTACAGAAGTTATAGTTGCATGTATTGCAACAGATAAACCAGCAGGAATATGATATGCTTTAGTATTGAGATAAGGATACACTGGATTAGAGGCATCTGTCAGAATCTTTTCAATGTAAACCTAAGAATTTGGAAATAATTTTAATGTTTCATAAGATAATATTTCAGTAATAAATTTTAAAGGAAAAATAAAATAAAATGAGGAAGAAATCAAAAACCACGATAGATTTTTTTTTAGAAAAAATATTTATGGTTATTCTAATTTCAAAAAGACTACCACAACAATTCCAATACTGATGTATGTATATATATATAATAAAAATTACAACTAAAACTTGAGAATTTTTTAAATAAATAGTAATGAAAATATTTAATTTTTCTATCATTTTATTATTTTAGCAAATTTTAATTTTGCAATTTTATTTCTAAAAATTAAAATATTGTCATTTTTCAAAAACTGATAAAATTGAATATTAATTTCCCTTTAATAAATTTATACAACCATATAAATATCATACCTACATCAAAAATATAAATTGTTTCAATAAGAGGTTAAAAATAACTTTTTAGGAATAATTCAATAAGGTGCAAACCAAATGAATTTATTTATCACAAAATTAAATACAAAAAGTATTAACTTAAAAGCTTAAATGTATATTATAATGTTGCTGTGGTTAACTTTTTATTTGAAAAAATAAAGAAACAGCTGATTGTGCTCTTCATAGAAAAATTTATAAATCCAGTTTTTCATATAACTTGTAGAAAAGAATTATATTTTACTTCATATAAATTTAGGAAGTATTAAAATATAAAATTAGCAAATAAATTTTTTTTTACAAAGATTAAAAAGGCAAAAAAATTAGGGATGTAATAATTTGTTTCCAAAATTACAAATTAAAATAAAACAAAATGAGTAAAAAATGATAAATACATATAATTTTATGCTTTACAAATATATTTTAAAATACAATTCTTATTTTCATACTTGTGGAATATCTTTGCCTTCAACAATAACCACTGTAGGTGTACTTTGACTAGACAGAAAACTATTATTAGCATTGAATACTTGTAACTCAAATGATAGTTTTTTGCCAGCTTTTAATTTAACACATGGAATTTCCAGTTTAGGTTTGATCTGCATTTTCCTGGGTATTAGTAAGGGCTCAGTTGCATTTTCTTTATAGTTATAGCAAACTGGACCATCCTAGTGTAAAAATGAATTTAAAAAAAATAATATGCATGATATTTATATCACAGAACAAATTTAATAATTTCAAACAAGTAAAAAGTAATTAACAAAGAATAACAATGAAGTAAATTATAAAGGAGGAATACATAAAAATTTGTTAATTAAAATTAAGAAAGGTATAAGCTTAAATTTTTTTAAACAAAGATAACACTAAAAAAACATTCTGTATATGTATATGAAATAAAACAGCAATAAAAACTAAAAGCATAAACCATTAAATACATTTTCTTTTAATATATAAAAAATATTTACAGTTTATATTTTGTCAAATTATAATTAAATACAATATTACTACACATTTACACAATCAGAGAATAAATCTATTTCAATTTCACTTCCTTTAAATATTAATAACTATTTTAGTAATAAAAACACAGCTTTGGATTTATAATGCAAATATAGCAGAACTAAAATATTGATGCATTGTTCGAAAGCAAAAATAAGCAATTAATAGAACTTCATTTAAGTTTTATTAATACACAAAAAAGTAAGTACTTTTAATATAAATGTAAGAGTTTTGAATACATCATCAGGAGATTAGATCTGAAATAGTTTCCCCTTCTACAAATTTCTAGACTATGCCAACGTGAGGACTTAGGGCTTCAAAAAATATAATGTACATCAGCCTCTTTATACAGCAGATAAACAGTTGAGAAAAGTACTTCAAACAATACATTAATAGTTAAAAAATAACTAATCTTTTAGCAGTAGTAGTTTTTACATTCATTGCAGCTCAAAATTCAAAAGTATGTTAACGCGTACAGTTTATTCTATAAGTTTGTATACATTAATTTCAAATTTGAGATAAAAATCCTTGTTTGAATTAAAATAGTAAAAAATTGTTATGAAAGTTTTGAACTGCTTTTGTACAAAATAAATATGTTAAAAGTAAAATGAAAGCAATTATGATTGTCTAAATTAAATCATAAGATAAATGCTAGAACAATTTTTAAGAAAATACTAGCTGCATGGCCTGCATTGCACAGGCTATCTCTACTTTTATAAATTTTCCCTTTCCTGCACAAAATCAGCACTTCTAATACTCATTTTCAAAATGACTTCCACCACTCCCTCCACCGCTTAGCCCAGCGTTGCTCGGACTTTCTCTTTTCCTCATGACACCAGCACTTCTGTGTGTGTGTTTGTACGTGCACAATGTGAGTGATTTCTAAAATTATGTCAAAAAATTTCCCTTTTTCAAAATTTGTTCTATTCCACTTATTTTATTTAAGACAGGTTTCTTTTCCCTCTCTATAGCCCGAACACATTTTTTTAGTGTAAAATTATTGTTCTATCTTCCCCTCCTTCTCGCAGATAAGATATAGCTTCAAATTTTGATGTATGACTTATAAAAAAACAATATTGCGTTAGAATTAAAAAAATTTTAATGTGAAGCAATAAAAAGAAAACGATTCTGATGCTAAGAGTAAAACAAAAAACGTTCATCATTTTTTTAATAATAGTTAATTTCTAAGAATCTAAAATAATAAAATAGATTTCAGATTTGCATGGATCAATCAATCGTTCCATACAGTTAGCTTAAAAATGTCTCTAAAATGTATTTTGATCCAAAATAATAGACAATGTACTTTTTAGTTAACAAAGAATTCCATTAGTAATGAAATAATAAAAATAATCCTTTTAAAAAAACATATATATATTTATTAAAATCAAATTTCTACAAGTAATTAATAAAAGAAAAATTTACAGATAACTATTGAAACGATTGCTTTTTTCTGAATGTTTGATTAAACATATAAATATATATAAGTTAGAAAAAAAAACAGTATGGGGGAAAGCCTAGATATATATATTTATATACATGTACTGAAAAAAACATTAAAAAAAAACCGATCTGATAAAAACATTTTGATACTTTATTTTAATTTTAACCTTGAAAAAATGCAAAAAAAAAATAGTGCTTAAATATTTCTCGCAAAAAGGAGAAAAAACGAAAGTATTTTTTGAAAAATTGTAAAAAAAAAAAGTTTTTGATATTCAATTTCGCCAAATCTGGTGATTTTCAATATTTATATATAGGCGCACCTTCTTTTCTAGTGTAACCTTTCATCAAACGTAGATGGCTGAGTAGAAAAACAGTTTTCTTGCGCTAAACAGGTCTTCGGTGCCAAACTCAGAACTATTGTAAAATTGATTTATTTAAAAAAGTTTTAATTTGTTTTCGGGCTTCATTTTTAAGTTAATGCTTTCAAACATCATATATCGATTGCAAACAACGGTAATTTTTAAACAAAAAAACTTTAAAAAAAAAGTAATGTTTACATATTTCTCGCAAAAAGGGAAAAAAAAGAAAAACATATTTTTTTTTAAACTGTAATTTTTAAGATATTTTATCACTCTTTGCACAGATTACTTATAATATTGTTCTACACATGGAAAAAAGTTTCGTGAGATTATTTTTATAAATAAAGAAGTTATTAAGTATTTAAATAAAATTTTGAGCATTTTTTTAAAAATCGTAAAAGAACAGTTTTTGACATTAAATTTTTTAAATGAGAAAAGCATGAACTTTTATAGTGTAAAATATTTTTTTCATTAACGCGAAAGAAAGTGCAAGCGGAACAACTTAGAATTAGTATTCAAAAAATGGAACCGATTTCGACTCATTTAAAAAAAAATCGTAAAAAATACAAAATATAATTATTTTGTAAATTATAGGATATCGTGGCGAAATAAGTGATCTTTACGAATCTGTAATTATTTTTTCTGTGAGTTTCATGAAAAAAAAATTAGATCGCGTTTTAAAAACGTCTGAAAAAAAAAGTTTCGAATTTTTCCCTGGCGGTGAGAAATGGTATTAATTATGTGTTTTAAGGTTTTTAATTAATATCTTTTTAACTAATTTGAATATCGGAATATAAATGGTTAATTCGGATTCCTCGAATCATTCAGAAAATTTTGGTACCTTCTTCGAGTTTCTGCGTCATGTGGTTCGTGAGAAAATTGGGCATCATACATAGATACGTTTGTTTACCTACGAATTTTAATAGTGTAGACTAGCTGCATGGCCCGGCGTTGCACAGGCTATCTCTACTTTTATAAATTTTCCCTTTCTTTCACAAAATCAGAGCTTCTAATACTCATTTTCACAATGACTCCCCTCCTCCACCGCTTAGTCCAGCGTTGCTCGGGTTTTCTCTTTTCCTCGTGACACCAGCATTTCTGTGTGTGTGTTTGTACGCGCACAATGTGAGTGATTTCTAAAATTAAGTCAAAAAATTTATCTTTTTAGAAATTTGTTCCATTCCACTTATTTCTGATATAAGACAGGTTTCTTTCCCCTCTCTAGAGCCCGAACACGGTTTTTTTTTAGTGTAAAATTATTTTTCTATCTTCCCCTCCTTCTCACAGATAAGACATAGCTTCAAATTTCGATGTATGACTTATAAAAAAAAATATTGCGTTAGAATTAAAAAAATGATTAATATGAAGCAATAAAAAGAAAACGATTCTGATGCTAAAAGTAAAACAAAAAACGTTCATCAATTTTTAATAATAGTTAGTTTCTCAGAATCTAAAATAATAAAATAGATTTCAGATTTTCATGAATCAATCAATCGTTACATATAGTTAGCTTATCATTTCGTAATGAAACAATAAAAATAATCCTTTTAAAAAACATATATATATTTATTAAAATCAAATTTCTATAAGTAATTAATAAAAGAAAAATTTACAGACAGTTATTGAAATGATTGCTTTTTTCTGAACGTTTGATTAAACATATAAATATATATAAG
Source organism: Trichonephila clavipes (assembly GCA_019973935.1). Classification (NCBI taxonomy): domain Eukaryota; kingdom Metazoa; phylum Arthropoda; class Arachnida; order Araneae; family Nephilidae; genus Trichonephila; species Trichonephila clavipes. The sequence goes on along the minus strand of BMAU01017949.1, from coordinate 9,053 downwards.
TTAGAAAAAAAAACAGTATGGGGTAAAGCCTAGATATATATATTTATATACATATACGTAAAAAAACATTAAAAAATAACCGATCTGATAAAAATATTTTGATACCTTGTTTTAATTTTAACCTTTTTCATTCCACTAAAAAAACTTTAAAAGATCTTTCCGATTCTCAGCAGCTATGCGTTTTATGGTCTTAACATTCTGATGCTAAGAGTAAAAAATGTCTCTAAAATGTATTTTGATCCAAAATAATAGACGATGTACTTTTTAATTAACAATGAATTAATTTTAACCTTTTTCATTCCGCTAAAAATTTTTAAACTGATCTTTCCGATTCTCTGTAGATGGCGCCACGTGTATAACTATGCGTTTTAAGGTTTTTAATAATATCGGATTAACTAATTGGAATATCGGAATATAAATGGTCAAAACGGATTCCTCGGATCATTCCCGAAATTTTGGTACCTTCGGCGAGTTTCTGCGTCTGTGGTTCGTGAGAAAATTGGGCTACATTCCTACATAGATACGTTGTTTACCTACGAATTTTAATAGATACAGGTGGCTATCAAAATAATGGAAACACCTTAGATTTATAGAGAATCCTTTATTACAATGATGTAGAACCACCTTTGTTGTATTAGCTTGGATCTATGAATAGATTCTTACAGTGCTGAAAAATGTTTAGAGGAATATTGTACTATTCTTCATAGAGATATTTGGAAGATTCCATGTTGAAAGCTCTAAAATTGACCATAATGGTTCAATTCATCGTGTGACTATGCAGGCCAAGGGGGGTAGATGTTTAACTTGATTTTCGTGTTCATCAAACCATGATTGAACAAGTCCTGCTGCATTATCATCCTAGAAAATTCCATTTTCTGCAGGAAACAAAGTTTGCATCATAGGATGGACCTAGTTCCTAAAATTCCATCCTGGATGGACCTAAAATTTTTCTATACTTTTCCCCAGTGATCCTTCCGTTCAAAGTTATGATTGGTCCAGCAGAAAATTACAAAACGGCTGCCCATACTGATCCCCCACCATGCTTGACAGTTTGAAGGAGACAACCACAATCATATGCTAGTGCAGGTGTCCTCCAAACATGCACTGGACCTGTTGTAGGGCAAAGTGCAAAAGACAATCCATCCAACCATGTTTCTTTCTTCTGTTTATCAATCGGACAGGTTGTGTGAGCGTGACACCAATGTACACTGTGTTTGGCACTAACATCTGTGACAAGTGCCATAAATGTCCTATGTATAAAGGTGCCTTCATACTATAATAATTGACACTAGAAAATCCAGATGCAGATTGAGCTCTGTGGTCACTTTTGCTGTAGTTGTTTGCTTTTTACACATTACTATCCACTACAATGACCATCTTCTTGTTATTTTTTTTTGAGGGTCAACAATTTAATGGATCTTGTCTGACTTCGTCAGACAATTAGAGGATAAAAAACAACAACAACAACAACAACAATGACCATTGGTTTCTTTCACCGAGCTTCTCTTTCCATCCACCATTTTGCTTTGCCGAGCTTGACTTGCCATGCTATGCGTATGCTGCCATGACTTTAGACACAGTACCTCTAGAAATGCTTAAAAGTTGGGATGTTTCATTCATACTTGATCCTGCTAAATGGGCAGCTACAATATGGTCTCTTTGAAAATCTGAGAGTTCCGAGGTTTTATGCTTTTGAAAAAAAATCAAAGACTGACAGTACTTAATACTGATTACTCACAGTACTTAATACTGATTACTTACAGTACTCAATAAACCAACCACAGACTACCAGAATATATACATTTCCATATATAAAAAAACTAGTAGCTATTATTACATTTTAATTCTTACAAAGCCCATTTAAAAATGTCCCTTTTATTTACAGGGGTTTCCATTATTTGAATAACCCCACCTGTATATATATATATATATATATATATATATATATATATATGGAAATAATGTTTCTTCTTACTTGATCAGAACATTTCCATTGATAAACTGCTTGAAGTCCTTTGTTCAGCATTTCACTTTCTAAAATTAAGTTTCCAGATTTGTTACCAACTACTCTTTGTGAAGTTCCTGCATTAAAAAATGATTATAGGTAAATACCACAAAAGAAAATTTTACAAAAATATAAGTACATGTATAAAAACCATACCTTTAATTGTAGCTTTTAGTTTCAGCGGTTCAACTCGTAATTCAATTTGAGAATAGGTAGCATTAATTCTATTTCCAAAATATGCATTAGCATAGAAGATTACTAAGGAGTTTTCTAGAGAATTGGAAACAAAAACACATGTGTATACAAACTGAAAATAATAAACTATTAAAGTATAATATTTTACAATAATCTAAAGACAATTACTTAAGAAAAAAACTAACCAGGTAATGAATATGGCTCAATAACATACACATATGAAGATTTACTTTTGAAATTGAATTTTACTTCAGGATTGTTTACGGACCACATTAAATGGACATGCTCATCAGTTGTACTACAATCAGGGATAGTCAAATCAGCTCGAAGTGTTACTCTAAAAGAATCAAAATAAAACAATACATACAATCATATAACATCATTAATTATCAATTATTTGTTTGATAAATTGATTTAAGAGTGAAATTTTTTTTTTTAAAAAAGAATTTTGTACAGTAGAAATGTTATATTTTGCAAAAATTTAAAGATGTTTTTCACTTTAAAATAAAATTTATTATGAAAAAAAAATCGTTGTTTTATCATTATTTATAAATGATTACTCTGATATACTGCTGTATTCTTTTATAAAATATATTTAAGGAAATAAAGCATGACAAAATATTATTTCTATATTTTTTTATAAATTTTATTTAGAATTTTATCCAAGATTCTTTTTGAAGATGCTATAACATCCCCCCCCTTTAGTATATTAATGGTTTTAGAATGAATAGACTTGAATTTATAATGTTTATAATTCCAAATAATATATGCATGAAATGAAATTTACAAACTTTTCTTATCTACATGTTTGACACACACATATAGCAAAGATATATATACACAGTATAACATAATGTATGAATAACATTTACCATGAAAACTGTCTCCTATGAACAAATCAATTTTGCCTAATTATTATAAGAAAACTTAAATGGTAGTAGTTTAATAAATTCACAATACTTATTTAAGTATTATCATATGAAAATAATTATTGAAATAATAATTGAAAATATCAGAAAAAGTTGGCAAAGGATCAAGATTAAAAGTAATATTTGTATTATATAGGGTGTTTTTTTAGAGGTATAGAACTTTAAATTGCAATAAAACAACGATGTATTATTCGATTGACATGAATTTTTTTTATTCGAAAGATAATCTTGTGGCATTACATTTTAAATATGATTTCTGGCATATGACTGCCACGGCTGGCTCGGATGTAGTCCAATCTGGACGTCCAATTTTCGATGACTTTTCCAAACATTTGTGGCCGTATATCGGCAATAACACGGCGAATGTTGTCTTCCAAATGGTCAAGCGTTTGTGGCTTATCCACATAGACCAATGACTTTACATAGCCCCACAAAAAATAGTCTAGCGGTGTTAAATCACAAGATCTTGGAGGCCAATTCACAGGTCTAAAACGTGAAATTAGGCGGTCACCAAACGTGTCTTTCAATAAATCGATTGTGGCACGAGCTGTGTGACATATTGCGCCGTCTTGTTGGAACCACAGCTCCTGGACATCATGATTGTTCAATTCAGGAATGAAAAAGTTAGTAATCATGGCTCTATACCGATCACCATTGACTGTAACGTTGTGGCCTTCATCGTTTTTGAAGAAGTACGGACCAATGATTCCACCAGCCCATAAAGCGCACCAAACAGTCAGTTTTTCTGGTTGTAACGGTGTTTCGACATACACTTGTGGATTAGCTTCACTCCAAATGCAGCAGTTTTGTTTGTTGACGTAGCCATTCAACCAGAAGTGCGCTTCATCGCTAAACAAAATTCGCTTATGAAAATCGGGAACAACGGCAATCTCGTTTTGGGCCCATTCGACGAATCTACGCCTTGCTTGATCATATTTAAAATGTAATGCCACAAGATTATCTTTCGAATAAAAAAAATTCATATCAATCGAATAATACATCGTTGTTTTATTGCAATTTAAAGTTCTATACCTCTTAAAAAAACACCCTATATTTTGATAAAAATTCATTCTTTCAGGCAAATTTGAACTATTAATTTCTTATTTAAAATATCTAACCAACATATTAACTACACCAAAAAAAAAGCACAAATGAAAATTTTAATAAAATGAAAAAAATATTTTCAGCAATCTACATATCTGCTGTCCATACAGCATGTTACATGAATTTTTAGCAACAACTAGAATTAAAAAAAATGAATATATATATATATATATATATATATATATATATATATATATATATATATATATATATAGGTGAATCAAAAGTCTTGCCCCCACTTATAAAACCAAAAATAAGATAAAAATTTATGGAAATGCACTATACTCTGGGTAGAAAAATGATAGCTTTCAAAATAAGAGATGAGCATACAAAAAGTTAAGACTTTTACAAATATCAAAATATTGTTTATTTAAAAGAAATAAAATACCTTATGAGCTTAAAACATTGTATTTCTAGAAGAATGCTACTTTTTTAAAAGTCTAAGATAATACCTCAAACGAATCACTTCAAAACGTAAGAGCATTGCATAATTACATTTCAGGTTTCATTTCATCATAAAAAAGGGGATGTGCATTATATGGCGAATATATCTAAAAGTTTAAAAATGCAGCTTGAAAATATAGGTGTTATACACAGGATGTTATGGTATGTTTAATTATAATAGTTTGAGTAAAATAAATATTTATAATCAGGACAAGACTTTTATCCACCCTACATAAATATAATTTAGGTACATATATTAATATAAAACTTTATTTCAAACAATCAAAAGATGTACTACAAAGTGCTTTATATAAAAGCTTTAAACAGAAGCTGAACTGAATGAATAATAAAGAGAGAACAAAAACACATTTGGCACTTATGTATCAACCCCAAGCAAATTGGGAATTTTAACAAATCCTAGTGTTCTGGGACTGTATCAAATAGTTGACATAACCCATAAGATCTTTGGGGATAAATCACTGGCAGAGAAATAATGTGAAAATACTTTACATTTTAATATGTTTCATACAGAAATTTTTATATCAGAAAAAAAAGGCAGTTTAATAAAATTTCTTAAAATGTAAGCATATATATATATATATATATATATTTTGTTTTTATTTAATCAAATGAAAAATTGTGTATGATGAGGTTACTTAACATACAATTATTCTTTAACATAAATGATAAAATAGATCAACACAAATGCATGAGCAAAAACTTAGGTAATATTTTACTTTTGATCGACAGTAACTGAAGGTTGAGTCACAACATCAGAATATGCTGTAACTAAGGGTCCAATATAAGGAACAGAAGATATCTGATGCTTTGCCTCATATTTTTCATTGGATGAATGTTCAGCAGTGAGAACAAATATGTAGACTGTGTTTACTTTCAAAAGTGATGAATTCAATGACAGTGAGCTTGATTTAATACCTGTTTAAAGTTAAAAGCATGAAATGAACTAAATAAAAAATCACATTATTGAGGAAATCATAGTTTTGAATCAGTAAAAAAATATGCATTTAAAAATATATCACTCAATCATTGTAAAAATAGAACTTAACTTTTAGGGATGAACTCTTATTCCATCATTTTGTCAATTTAAAATAAATTACAAAATATTAACATGAAACCTTTTTAAAAAATTTGATATCAACATTACATTGAAAAATATGTAACACAGATTTAAAATACAAAGAAAACAAAGGAGTTATTTCTTTTAATATCTTTCTGATAAGAAAATATTTCCTGAATTTCAGATGAATGATAAAAAAAAATATTTTACTGATGATTTCTCATAATGCTGAGCTGCCTTTTCAATCCCTTCCCCCAATTTTCAAATTGAAAAGTAATAGGAAACACAGAATAAACATAAAATGATTATTACTTAATAAAATACAATATAAGAATGAAATATGTAAGTAAAAAGAATATTAAATACACATATGTGCTATATTACTTTTAACAGCCTCTATGGAGAAATAATTATGACAAACATAACATTTTCAGATAAGGATTGATAATCTTTCAGAAGACTGAATTGCCTTTTTAAACTACCTTCAATAAAATATATAACTGAAAAAAATATAGTTTCTATTTAAATAAAATAATTATATTTACTTTCTTAATATTAAGATGCACTGTTTAAGAAAATAAAATTTTAGGAGGTATCTTTTAAGCATTTAATTTTATTATTTATAAATGTAAAAATAAAAAATACATATTACTCACTAATAATTTTATATAAAAATTCCGTTATTGATTTTTATAATAATTACAAAAAAAGTATCTCCTCTCATGTAGTTAGTGGAAGGGGAAGAGAGGTGGGAGGCCCCAGGGTTTTCTCCCTCTAGATTGGGGTGGAACCGAGCAAAATTGTACTGTTCCCTGCCTGGTGCTCAAAGCTAAGGCTAACGAAAGGTGTAAAAATTCCAGCCCTTAGCCGCGATGAATTTTGCCTACCTTAATTTGACTTCGTCAGGCAGGTGGCATTAGTCACAACAAAACACACAAAAAGTTATGATTGTAATGGCAAAATAGGAGGAAGAACATTATCTATAATTACCTATTTTAGAGGAAAAAAGTATTTAATAATTATTGTATAATCAACTAAATTTAAGATAAAAAGCATGTGTGTATTCAACAATGAAATTATAGAATGGCGCAATCAATCTCCATTCATTTCAAGCTTAAAATATTTTTAAAGATATCTTCATATGAGGATTCAATCTCTCTCAGATTTAAATAATTTGTACCAAAATTATACAAAATCTTGTCAGTATTAAAAACATTAACAAAGTGTATTCAACATATATAAAATAAGCCATGACAATTATTACTTTTATACCATAAGCCTCCCCAACTCACAATTAAAACCAGATCTTAAATAAATTTTTGGTGCTCACAAAAATGCATTAAAATTTATTTTCAGGAAATATTTTATTTTTCATGTCCATTAATTTATATTTTGTTCATGTCTAAAAACCACATCTATGCAAATAAATTTACATTTGTTTAAAAACAACCATGCCCCATTCTTCTGGAAGTTCCATCATTAAGCTCATCACAGATAATATCATTGAAGAAAACCACATCTTCATATTTTAAAGCAATTCTTAACCTATATGCAAGGATAAATGATTGAATATCAGACTAATGAAAAATCAAATACTTTGTGCTTCTTTCATTAAGTCTTCTAAATCAGAAAATAATGGTTACTGACCTCATCTACTCTTAACTTCTTTCCTCATCTATTTGTTGACATTTCATTTAAAGTTATTATTCAATCTAGTGCTACTTATCTGTTGCAACAAACAACATATTGAATGTCAATTTGATTTTTTATTATTGTTGAAATCTAAGGCTATGCAAGGCCAATTGGTGACAGACCTTGTAATTTTGAACTTTAGTCAAGTTATGATGCCTACATATGAACAAATATCCCTCTCCAAATTTTAACACCATGTCAACATGAGGACTTTGAGCCATGATGTAACATGCACCATTTAATGTGCAACAACCCTTATACTTGGCGAGTCTTTAGTTGCATCAGGACTTGAACCCATGACTCGACAATGCTGGCCACAAGTTCACGACCATGACCACTCAACTACCACAGGTCACATATTGAATGTCGAAGATTCTAATATATCACATCTACCTCTGTTAGTTACTATATGTGCTCTAGTGTTGAATTTATACTTTAATTCACCATTCAGCAATATATCCAACAGGCAATGTACTTTAATCATCAAGCATAAACATGTATTGTATCTGAAATATGTAATTGATGTCATTTTGCGATGTCTAGCTGATGATATTACTTAAGTCTTATTTTGAAAACAGAGATTATATTGCAAGTATCCTAAAGGACCACACCACAGCTTTGTTTAAGATAAAATTTTATTTTTGGGAAAACATGGTACATTCTAATTATTAAATTAGTATAAAAAAGCTTACTCAAATCTAAAAACTAAAACACACTAAAAAGGAACTTGCCTTATCACTTGCATTGAAGCAATTTTAGTTATAATTTGGTTTTCATTAACCCCTTAACCACTGAGGAAAAGATACACAATTTGCTTCCCATTGCCACTGTTTTCCACACAGGAGCATATAGTTAGCAATGTGTTAGGAGAAAAAAAAGCATTACTAAGGAAATCCCTTCTCTGAAGTAAATGAGTCCTTTCAATGTCATTTTATCGCACTCCAAAGTCTTGGGAATAGATTTATTGACAGCAACACAATCCAAAAGATCATCCTTTGGAAAGGCATATATAGACCATCATGGGCAGTTAACACATGGGCTGAGCCAAATGTTTATATATGCCTGCAGCACACACACAGTTAAGAGGTGAACAAGATAAAAAAAATTAATGTTATTTAGTTATATATTAGCAAATATTCCATTTCAATGTATTTACATATGCATAAAAATTATTCATATCATCTTATATATTAAAAACAGTCCAAGAATTCACTGACACACGAATTTATGTATATTTATATATATATATATACTTACCATATAATGCATTTGAAAGGCTGGAATCTATAGAGCTTTGATCTTCTCGGTAAGCAGACCAATTAAACTCGGCATCTCCTAATGGCGAGCTAAAATGGCCCACCAAAGTAAACACTCCACAATTAGGAACAGTGGTTGGTCCACTAATAGCAATTCGTGCACTTTTACTTCGCTGGGGATACCAAGCTTCTGCAGTCTAAAATGCACAAAATTTTTTAGTTTTATCATATTTGTTCAGTTAAAATTTGCACACATTTTGATTTTTCAGAATTATTTTGAAAAATATTAAATGCTTTTTCAAAATTTCTTAATTTAGTATTTGAATACTGCTAGGAAATGATTAAAAATA
>BMAU01017945.1:0-21422 GCA_019973935.1 Trichonephila clavipes | reverse complement strand
AGCCCACCACCGCATATATCTATCTTTTGTTGTGTAAAACCTTTTTTGTTTTACACGCAAGGTGCTCGTTTATTAATTAATTACTCTGATCAGCATATTATTTTTTTATTTCAGAAAAACTAAGTTTTGAAGGGAGAGGTTATTATAAATCTCTCTTTATTTTAATGTTTTTTTAATGATTTTATTATGCACATTTAGTAGTCAGAAATTGATCTTTTTTCAAAATAAATGCTTTTATCGGTTCTGGTACCTAAAGTAAATAAGCTTTCTCTTTCCCACTGCATCATTTGGACAAATTTTCAAAATTTGTTTGTGGTTAGTAGTTAATTACAACGCTATAATTTTAATTGAATAGGCAGATATTGCGTTTTTAAATATAAAAATAATTATAACTACTGTACTGTATTTTTTGGAGTGAGTGAGTGAGTGAGTGAATATATATCGCACTGTTCAGCTACACGAGGGCTTTTGGCAACGGATCACGTATTTTTTAACCATGGTCAAGCGATGTGGACGACACCTGAGCTGGCACCCTCTTCTCCTAACTACCACACCACACCAACTTAAAAGGAATATTCTACCAATACTTAGCAGGAATATTCTTTGAAATCCACTCTTCCAAGATATATGGCAGCACGGGTTCCATGATGAGTATTTTAGCGGAAAAAATAGTTTGTCAAAATGTAAGTGTCTTATGTTTTTGTATGTTAATGAAGACCTTAGAAAATGATTTGACTACTTATTTTAAGTAAACAGTATATATAATTAATTTTACAGTGGACTATATTTAATTAATTTATTAGCTCTAACGGATTAAATTTTCCAAATTGGAGTATTTTGTTTATGTATATCCCTTTAATTTTAAATGTAGTGATCCAAAAAATTGTATGAAAAACTGCAGTAAATCATAATGCGGTTGAATAAAGTATTAAAGTGCATTTCGCCCCTACACGGCAGGTCTTAAAAGCTCTAATAAAGCTCGAGTTATGAAAGTAGCTAGGCATTTGTGCCAACTTGACTCTATCGTTAACATTTCGCTATGTTTTTCATTGAATCGCCATTATAATTTAAGAAACGGCTTAGCTTGCGAATATTACAATTTTAATATAAAATAAATACTACAGAAAGTAATATTATTGTATTATACTTTCAGATAAAAATTATTTACACTATTTTAAGCGTTCATTACACAAAACTTTTAACAATGTGTTACTTTTGCTGAGCAGAGATCAGCTTAAGAAGGTACTTTCGTCGATTATATTAATCGACCCTCAAGAGTGTTACGGGGAGTTACAAATAAAAAAAATCCTTTTTGTCAGTTATTAGATCTACATACTTAAAACTTAACAAAGGTGTTTCATTTCTCTCTCTTTTTTGTTTAGCTGAGCTACGCAAAAAGCTTTTTTTATTTAATTTGCAATTCATGTAAAATTAACTCATTAAAAACTTCTTTAACCTTAAATCTGTGTTGTTTAATTTTTCAGATCACCCGTGCGAAGAACGGGTATACCAGTACATATGTTTAATCAAACATTCAAACGATCAGAAAAAAAATCATTTCAATAGCAATCTGTACGATTTTTTAATTCATCATTTATAAATAATGGGGGGGGACAGTTCTACACTCAAAAAAGCCACTGTAATGCCGGGCTCTAGAGAGATAAAAGAAACGTGTCTGACAATGGAAAGCTGTGAAAGAAATTTCGAAAAAGGGAATTGTAATGACGTTAATATAGAAATCATGCACACACAAGAGGAAGTGCTAACAGCTAGAGGAGAAGGGGAATTTCCATGACAATATGTTTTACATTCAAAAATGTCCGTGCAAAGCTGGGGGTAATTGAACAGGAAAGAAGCTAAAAAAATTTTGAAAAAGGGAATTTTAATGACATCATTATAGAAATCACTTGCATGATACGCGCACACACCCGCACAAAAGTGCTGGCGTTATGAAGAAAAGAGGAAATTAATTTATACACACACACACACTCGGTAAAGCCCAGGCTTAAGCGGAGGGGAAAGAAACAAACAAGTCAAAGTAGTTTCGAAAAAGAATAATGGAAGTGCTGATTTTGTGAAGGGAAAGGAAAATTTATAAAAGTAGAGAAAACCCGTGCAACGCCGGGCCATGCAGCCAGTAATTAATAAAAGAGACTTTTAAGCGTGTGTGTTTCACCTCTACAGCCAATGGCATCGCAATACGAAGCAAACCGCTGTTGAAGAATCCTATGAGGAAGTTATGGACCAAAGCCAAAATGGTCATGATCAAAATGCTGTCACGCCAGAGCAGGTATGCAAGACTTTGCAATTCCTGTTTCAACTAGCACGATCAAAAGAAAATAAGCTCAACTGCTTGAGAATTGAACTCCTAGCTAAGATTTCGATCTACTCTGACGAGGGTCTGAAGAAACTGAAGGACGACCAAAAGAGGCTAGATGAGGAGCTCAAGTCGACCTATGGTGAGATAACTTTGATTACTTGCCCAATTGAAACTTGTTTAATCCATCACCCTCTAAATAGTAATAATACTAGTAACGATAACCCTAAAAACGAATTCGGATTCAAACCTAGTAATTAATGATAAAAAGTTAAAGATAAGCCTAAACAACTAAAAAGGGCCGGTCAAGAGGAGTTTAAACTCCCTAAAACGGCCGCTCGAACTATAAAAGAAATACCCATTGAACAGGTAATCTGTACGTCAAGCAATAAATTCGTTGTCAAAGAGGTAGAGGATGACCAGACATCCGGGAGAAAAGCAGTGATCCCCTCCCAGCAAAACCATCATGCTAAGAATAGTCAAGGACTATTATTTAATAATCCAAGACGTGAACAGAAAATTTCCAGCCACGGTCAATAAGATGGTCATCAGCGCGTAAAGAGCTCTCAGTATGAACAAAACCCACTGATGGCGAAGAAAGAACATAGACATAACTCGAGATTCGAACCCACTAGGTTACAAGCCAAATATCATATCCACCATACTGGCTGGGTGAACGAGTTGTATTTACATTATTACGTATTAGAACGTGGGAAGATAACTTCTCAAAAGAAATCAATTGAATTGAGACATACAAAAGATTTAAATCTGGATGCTTCCTTAATTCAAAAAGAATCCAACAACTCTTTATTATTGTAAAAGGGAGCACATCAGATCATAATGGTAAATTGCTGAATCCAAATGTGCAGTCAAATGCCATTTGAGATGCAGTAAATGCTCAATATGCATTCACGAATTAAAAAATGCTCTTGCCTCGATAGTGTACTAAACGGCCGTGTATATGCAAGCATGCACATTTAGATTGCCGCACGCAAAAACGCTTCAAAAAAAAATCAAACGATAACTCAGCTAGCGTTTCGAAGAAATTGCTATCGTTGATAAAATACTTTAAATCCTAAGATTACAGAAACTTCAATGACAGATTTATCGCAATCTACATTTAAACTGCTTGAAGAAATAAAAGTCAATTTTCCAACCTAGATCCAATAAAACACCTAAAAAACAAAAAAAATGTTGAAGCAAATAAAATGCTGAAAAATATTAGCAATTTTTCAAAAAGACGATTCTGAAATGGTTTTACCCTCCAAACTCAAAAAAACAAAATGTAACACGGCAACGCTCCTTTTTCTACTAAGAAAGAAAGAAAAATTTCTGCACACCTTTCAAAACCCTCATTTGAGGAAAGTAATAAAATTGAAAAGCTTTAATAGATGATGATGTAACCATTCCTGAGTCTGATCCATCATAGCTTATAGCTCCCCACAATCCCAGGTAACTGAAAAATTAAAAGATTCAAACGTAAAAACCAGCTAAAAAAGAGGAGATTAGAAAATCATAAATATTTTTTCTAAGCACCCAACAACAAAATATTTTGAAATATATTTTAAATAAAAAATGTTTCAGATTCTCTCTACTTTCAAAAATAAAGGTCTTTTTAGTGTATAGGATTTAAAACCTGATAATGGAATTACGGATTCTGTGCATAGATCATGATTTCACATCTGTACAAGAATTATTTACTACACAAACTTGGGAAGAAGTAGAAAAATAATTACATTGAAACAAAACTTTTTTGGCGTTGCAATCATTGTGAAAGTGCAACGACTTTAAAAATATGGTTCAGTGTGATGATTGCAGTTACTGGCCATATATATATATATATATATATATATATATATATATATATATATATTTATATATATATATATATATATATATATATATATATATACCATTGAAATGCGTAAATTTTAAGAATGGTCAAAAATTAAAAATTGGCTTTGTCCGGATTGTTCTATAAAGTAAAAGATTGCGATAAAGAGGGATTATGACTCCTGTGGCGCGATACCTCTATAAAAAAACGCATCGAGATTCCTACCTCATGGTGATGTGGAAACGGGATCAATATCATAATTATTTTTAATATGCATTGCTTAGTTCCACATGTAATTAATTATTTTTGAGAGCATTCATTACTTAAATTTAATTATTCCGATAAAATAGTATTGTAAAAAATAATAACATTCTCAGAAATTAGGCCATCTTGAGGAGATTCGTCACTTGACCATGGTTCAAAATTACGGGTCCGTCGCCAAAATCCCTGTGTAGCTGAACAGTGCAACGTTAATATTCAATCAATCAATCAAACCCAGGAGGGATTCGAACCCACGGCCTTGGATTAAAAGTCCAATGGCCCACGCGGCGAAGGACTGCACTCTTGACTTCAACGACCCGATGAAGTGTGCCAATTGTTCGCGCTCATGTGGCTTTTCCCTAAGCACCCCAAAATAGCAAAAAAAAGAACCTCTAAAAATAAAACGGCCCCTAAGCCAAATAATCCTAATAATAGCAATTGTTAAAAATCTTAATAAAAAACAACCTGCGCAGGCACCCCTCGACCTGATATTTCAAAGGCGAGAAAAGTCTCGCCCTAATCTGGACTACTCTAAAGTAGTCCAAAAATAAAATCCCCAAGGAGCATGTTAGCCCCCTTCTACCTCTAAATCCGAATTACGACTGGCTAGCAAAGATGCCAGCATAAATGCCGGCCTCTTAAAGGATTTGCTTGAAGTGATAGAGGAATCTCCTCTATCGACAAGCAAACTTTGCGGGCGTTTAAAAACGGCATCTGCGGACGTAGATAAAACGTATGTAATTTTCGAAGCCCTATTGTAGGCTTCGCCCTCCAGGCTTAACTTTCCCACGCCCACGTGAGTACTTCTTAAAGATTGATTTTGGAACGCACCATTGCGTAAAAAATCCATGAGGTTTCAGCAAAACCTTGACATGTTTTTGGTCCAGGAAACCTGGCTTGAGCCGGGTATCGACCCCCAGATCGCAAACTATCGTCTTACTAAAGACGATAGAATCGAATTTCCCCATACCGCAACGCGAGGCGGCACAGCCATTTATTGTAAAAATGAGATCGTGCACCACAGGGTTCCCCTTTCCTAATTTACAATGATGACGCCACTGCGTGCAAATTAAAATTAATAATTTCCTCCCATTAATGTTGTTTCGGCCTACGTTCGAAGAAGAGCAGGCCATAGTTTCCCAGTAGAGGATTTTAAGAAAATTTTCAATTCTGGCAGTAATTGTATCATCGCTGGTGACTACAACGCAGCTCTTGTGAGTTGGCACAATGCCAAGTCGACCCGTTTCGGGCAAGCGCTGCATAAGCTAATCTCGCGACCTTAGGGAGCGAAATTAGTCGCACCGCAGACTGCCACACACCTCCAATCGCGTCAGCGGTTCGAAGTGTCATCGACTTGGCGGTGTTCAGAAGCACATTCCTTTCAACCATAGTGTCAGAGTTATTAACGATCTCAGCTCTGATCACTACCCGTAATTCTTGAAATTAATTTAAATACTTCACTATTAAAAATCCAGAGCATCTTTCAACAAATTGGTATAATTTTAAATTTGCTCTTAATAGAGAAACCTCCCCTCACTGTTGAGCTCACCAGCAATGATAATATTGAGTTAGCTATTTCTGAACTCAATCAAAAATTTCACTGAGGCTTTCGTTGAGGCCTCAAACCAAAAATTTAATAATGCTCGAAAATCCTCTCCCGAGATTAAATTCAAAATTTATCAACGAAACAGGTTACGGAAATTTTGGCAAAGAACTAGGTGTCCTAGTATTTATTCTCAATTCCGTACCCTCAGTCGTGAGATAGCAAAAGGATATCCAAGCATATTCCCGTACAGTGGAAAAGCACATTGAGGCTTTATCGCCCGTTGACAACACCCTTTGAGGAAATCCTCTTTATTACGAAAGCCTTTCAATCCATTCCCCCTTGAAAGGGGCTCTTGGCAGTATCGCGATAACCCCTATTGAAAAGGCGGAGGTTATCGCAGACAGTTTGCAAGTTCAATTCGAACCCAACCACGTCGCTGGCCGAGAACTTTTCGACCAACGCATACACGATGAAGTTAAACTTCATCAATTTCAAGAAATTGAACCGACCACTCCAACGGAAGTCTTATCTTACGTACAGAGACTCAAGCCCAGGAAATGGACTTGATCAGATTTCTAATCGTATGATTAAAAACCTCCCCTTAAATTCCTCCTATTTATCACTCTGCTGATAAATCAACTTTTAAAAAAATTATTTCCCAAATTCATGGAAAACTGCCGTGGTCATTCCTCCTAAAGCCGGATAAAGATTCGGCTTTACCCTCTAACTACCGTCCAATCTCATTACTTTCATGTTTGAGCAAAGTATACGAGTTCGTGCTTTGCAACGTCTGAATCAACACTGCGCTGCTTTTAATTTTATTATTCCTCAGCAGTGGGTTTTCCGTGCTCGACAGTTCACCAACTGCTCAGAGTAACGGAGTTGATTCACAGTGGCTTTGCCAAGCACGAGGCCACGGGTATACTTTTTTCTGACATACCAAAGCCTTCGATAAAATTTGGCATGATGGCTTACTAATCAAGCTCATACGAACTTTCCTCCCCCTGATCAAGTCCATTCATAGCTTTCTCTCCGATCGCTCATTCCGAGTGAGTAGATAAAACGCTCTCCTCGCCTCGACCAATCAGAAGGGCCTTCCGCAAAGGGAAGTTTAAGTTCGCCTCTGTTATTTACTCTGTACGTAAAATGATATGCAACATCTATCGCATTTAGCAATGTTTGCCGATGATACGCAATTATCACACAGAATAAAGAGATTTTCCGTTGTGATTCTAATCTGCAACACTACGTATCCTTGCTAGAACTCTGGCTTACAGACTGGAAAATAAAAAGTTAATGCCAGTAAAAGTGCTTGCCTCATGTTTACGCGTAGACCCCGACTACCAGTCGGTTTAACCCCCGTCCAAATTTTTGGCCAACCCGTCCCCTGGGTACATGTTGCAAAAAGTACCTAGGGTTGTTTCTAGACGCAAAATTAACTTTTGCCCACCACATAGAACAGACTCGCAAAAAAGCGCAGGCTGTTCATGCCGTTCTCAAACGGCTTATCTCCCGAAGGAGTAAACTTGCGATCCGGCATAAGGTTCTGCTCTATAAATCTATAATCCGACCGGTCATGTCGTACGGATCACAAATTTGGGATCCGCCGGCATGTGCCACTTAAAGAAGCTACACACGCTGACGAACTCATTTTTGAGACAAATCGTTAATGCTCCTTGGTTTCGTACGCAATGAAGTCATTTATCGTGATTTAAAATTAAACCATTTTTACCTCACATAAAGAACCTTTCTAAAAGGTTCTTCGATAAACTTCCTTCTGTTCCCAATGAGTTAATTAGAAACCAGCCTGCATACGATCCCGCAGTGCCATCGTCTCAAAACGCCCCAGAGCGCTTCTTGAGCACGACTTTATAAATTTCCCCCAAGCAAAAGGCTTCGGGTTTAAAATTATTGTTCATTGGGAACTTTTTTTAAATTTTAAATAAAATTTTTAACTTAAACTTCCTACTTCAAGATTAATTACTCTCATTTTAGCAAGTAATTCCTAGCTCCGCGCCGAGAGTCGCGGAATTAACGTTTTCCGAAGCAGCGAACACCGCGGTCGGAATCCAAGAGGGTGACCTCATTGATTCAATTGTGCGGTGTTCACGCTTCAGCTTTCCTTTTCGGCCACCAGATGGAGGCACGATTCTGTACTATCTAGAGCTTCTTAAAATTCGTTTCACGTCCAGCAATCATTAATTAAATCGTTCCTTCGAACGACCGCTTATATTTTTGAGAACTGGACATTCCATTTCATCTATCAATTATTACTCATGATTGTATCACATATATGACTTCATTGCGTCATTTTTTCCTTAAAACCGATGTTCATTTTTCTATCTTTTAGTCCTACCCGCGACCCCCCTTTATCCCGGCAAGAGTGCAAGTTGGTTCATAAAATTTTTATTCAAAATTTGTTTTCTCCCTATTTTTGCATGAGATCCTTTGAATTTCAATTCAAGATCTCCTTTTGCTCGGGTCGTTTTTTTTTTTCTCGGATCGACCCAATTCCATTTCCACGCCCACTTCTCTGCGAGCGAACGGCCTCGGCCAATCAGATCGCAGGAAAGTGGTGCGACTGCTTCTTCGGCCGACAGATTCACTCTGTCGCCGTTCCAGCAGAATTGTTCTGCCCATTTTTATTATATCTTTTAAAAATTAATTTTAAGTAAAATCACTATTTCGGCCCTTAATTCTAAAATTTGATGAGGAGGTACGCCCCGTTCCGGGGCAGGCACTCCGTAAGTTACATGCCACTTGCCACTTTACATGATTCTAATGTTGAGTTGTTACGGGGGTTCAGATTTTATATCAGAAATTTATTTTTTTTTACCCAATTACACCAATTTTTTAGAATTTAAATGGATAGGCTGGTTAAAGAAATGTATAGAGCATAATACTCAAAGACTATTACATTTTTGAAAAACTTTTTTACTTAATGAATAATTTTGTATTTGTGTCAGAAAATATTTTTTAAAAAGATTTATCGTGTAATTATGAAAAATTTAAAAATTAATTACTGAATCTAATTGTAAAGATGGAACTATATTTATTGAAAATTCGGCAGAGAGTTTTCTCAACCGGTATAGAAACTAAATGTGATTATAGTTGGAAATAGATTCCAAAAGTAAAAGAATATTCGATATTTATTATCTAGTTATTAGCCGTCATGTAGAAGTATTGATACACGTTAAATCTATTGAGGATCAAACGTCTTCTCATTGGTGTGGTGTGGAAGTTAAGACAGGGGTGCCAGCTCAGGTGTCGTCCTCGTCACTTGATCATGGTTCAAAATTTCGAGGTCCGTCGCCAAAAGTCCTCGTGTAGCTGAAATGATCGACATTAATTGTCACTCTCTCTCTCTCCAGTTACTGAGATTTTCATCGATTTGCAATTCTACAAACGATTTTAGAATACCTCTATGTAAAGCTAATAATTTATTATATAATAATGGTATCTGTTTGCATTATAATCATTTGCTCATACTAAAGGGGGGAGTTTATTCCTTAATATGTGTTCTTTGTACATTAAATTGTGTACTTTCAACTGCTTTTTCTAATTTGATCATTTATATTTTGTAATCAAATATTATTCCTTAACTCAGTAGCGCAACAGCCCATGAGAGCCAAGACCTGCTGTGCCCATCTCAGTATACGTGACCTTGGGCGCTGAGTTGCGTGAGCAGATGCTTCGGTCATGTGGTCAATATGACGTGAAACTCCCGGTGTTTAGTTCCCAAGCAAGCATGGCGTTCATTTATCGACCCACTGAAAGGATGAAAGGCTGAGTCAACCATGCCCAGCCCGGGGTTTGAAACTCGCACCTGTGGTGTGGAAGCGTGATGCACTACTACTCAGCTTCAATATTATTCCTAAAATAATATATTTTCTGTGTGTATGTGTGATCAGCTTATACTTTTTATCAACATTTAGCATCTTTAAAATGTTTTACTTTGAGTGAGATTCAACGAGTTTGAAAACTATTATTTTGTTCAAAATCTGGATGTCATCTATAAAATTTATAAAGTTTTGACTACATTTTATAGCATCAAAATCAATGTTAATACTTATATAAAAAATTTCTCTTAATATTACCTTTTTCTATTATAAAGTGGTAAATGTTTACACAGTCTTTAAAATCTTAAGAATAAATAAAGTGTTTATTATCAGTTATAATTTCTTTTTTTGTCATATAAAGAAATTTTCGCATCTTTAAACAAATTTCCCTATATCCAACAAATTTTAATTTTTTAAAGCCTGAAACTCAATGTCAGCATCTCTTTTGTTTTCCAATTAGGTTGTATTAAGATGACTTAATGCCAAGAAATAACTTTCGCATTTGAAATAATCCTAGCAAAAAAGTATGCGTTATTGCATATTAGAAATCATTAATTATGTAAAAACTCACCCGCCCCTCCAAAAAAAATTTATTACTACAGTTAATAAAAAAACTTGTTTATTGGAAACTTAATGTACATTCCATGATCATACTATAATTTCAAATATTTTTCCTCAGTTCCGTATGTATATACAAATAAGTTAATTTTTAAAAAATAGCGCTTAAAATCCCATTCACGTTTGAGCAAGGAAATAATCTAAAAAAGAGAAAAATACAACTGCAACTCTGTAAAAGAGCCGTGGTTAATTGCCCCCACAGGCGGGGGGAGAGCAGGAACAGGAATGACGTCACTTCCAGGGAGGGAGAGAGATGCGTGAACTCGTTTTCGATTTTCGACCACGACCTTGAACTGAGTGGGGAAGAAGCAAAGCGAAAAACAGTACTATTGAAATTGAGGCACCACAAATTCTAATGTTTCAGTGTTATTTAGCAACCTATATCACAATTAGTCAATAATGTATTATATTCTATTTTTAAACTATGTTTTAGATTGTCTAATTTCAAAACTATTTATCAAAATAACTAATGCACTCGTGTATGTGATCAGTTGTATTAAATGTGTTTTAAAAAAATAATGCAGTTTTTGCATTGAATTTACGAAATTTGTTAAAAATATCGTGTTTTACAAGTCCCAATTTCATTTAGGTTATCCTCTTTTTGTATGATATTTGGTTATTTGCACACTTCTTTAAACAGTATATATATATATATATGTGTGTGTGTGTGTGTGTGTGTGTGTGTGTGTGTGTGTGTGTGTGTGTGTGTGTGTGTGTGTGTGAGTGTGTGTGTGTGTGTGTGTGTGTGTGTGTGTGTGTGTGTGTGTGTGTGTGTGTGTGTGTGTGTGTGTGTGTGTGTGTGTGTGTGTGTGTGTGTGTGTGTGTGTGTGTGTGTGTGTGTAATGCAATTATTTATGAAATCAAATCGCCTTTTATTTCAGCAAAAAATGCTACAGTTGCAATTTGATAAAAATTATCTGTGTCATCACCCATTTTGCGTTATTCAATGCTTCACCATAATCTCACACACTTTGCGTGATTAAATTTTTATACGTCATGAACTAGGATTGGCACAATTTACTGTATTAAACATTAAATGAAAAGAGTAATTGATTTACACTAGAGGACTGTGAATATTATCTTTGACTCAAAAGTAATTTTTTTCCCACTTCAGAATTTATCAAAAAGAACACGGAAGAATAACAAATAGAAGTAATACTATTATATGGTTGAATAAATAAACTATTTTCAGAGTATATGCATGTTTTGAAGATTTAAGAAGCAGAAAAAATAAGATTATCATTCTAACCCCCCACACACACACACACTAATCAGTAAGAATCACGTTTTTATGACTGTCTAAAAATTTTGGGAGGAGGAGGAGGGTTGAAACTCAATAATTAAATTAAAAAGGAATTTAAGTATGATGTCCATTATATTGGTAAACGTGTCTTAAAATTTTAGGAACTTTCTTAGAAATAAAATTTTATTTTTATAATTAGATACATTTTTCTCTATGGATAAACTCTATTTAAATTATTTAAAATTAGCAAGGGTACAAAATTGCGGCCAGAAAATCTCGTAAAAAATTCTTCACTTTTTCTTTAAAAAAATTAAAGCATGCTTTGTACACTTAAATTAATATAAATTTAGAAGTGCTCTTTTTTAGTAATTTGTAAATAATTGGCCGTATGATTTTTAACGTAGTAAAGAAATGCATCCCTTGTATATAAAATAATTCACTGTAAAGAAACAATTGTGTGAAATTGGGGTTTCTATTATTGCTAAGGTAAAAAATATTTCAATAAACCTTTTCGTTCAATTTAAAGGCATTTAAATAAGGGAATTTATTTTTAATTCGGCGTTTAATATAGTTATTTTAGAAGAGGAAACGATAAGAGTTTCCTATGGTTTCTTACGGAACGAGAATTCTTGCATTTTAAATTTGTGAATTTTAAACTTTCTCTCTATAAGAAAACTTATTGCGTGTAAATTAAGCATAGCGTGTAGAGAGAATTTAGGCTTTTCATACCATTTAATTAAAAACTATAACACAGGCAGTATGTAATTAAATTTTTGTCTTGTTCGAACTCGAATTTCATTAGGTACAAAAAAAGAATTGCTTTCACAAATATGCATTTATATATGAATAATTACATTTAGCAGTAACATGTAATTGAAATCCACTTTTTCATTATTTTATTTTTGGCATAAATTTAGTCAAGTTTATACATTATATGTGTAGATATATGATTACACTATGGGAGAATATATACTAATTTCCCTTTGAAAATTAGTTTAATTTATAATCTGATCTAGCTTTCAAGTATAAGAAAAAAATTGTTTCTAGTTAATTTTGGAAGTCTGCTTTTTTATTTTTACCGAGAGAGAGTTTGATATAAAGTGATAAAATATTAAGCTTTTAAAAATTTTCCGCTTATATTAAACAAAAATATCAGAGAAACTCGATTCATTGTCAGAGTGAAGACCATAGCTTCCGGTCAATCCGTCATTCGACTTGTATCATTATGAATATATATACATATTTAATTGTTTTTAATAAAACAAGTATTTACAATTACGTAACGATTAAAATGTAATGTGATGACCCACAGAATGAGCGAAACAAATAACCGATTTAATAAAAATCTATCAATGAATATTCAGCGCACAAGCTATCTAAAATTATAAATAAACATTATATTTTGTAGAATAGAAAACTAAATACGAAAATAAGCTTTTCAAATCACTTTAATAAATGCTTTTTATTTTGTTTTAAAAAACTTACCCTTTCGATTTATAGTAATAACATTTGTAAAAGATCCGACTAAATCACTTATTGGTTATATTTAAAATACTTATTTGTAACATCTACAAAATGTACAACAGAGGAGCTGCTTCTTTTTTGGATTTCCTAGCCATCAGTAATCGTATTATCTAAATTAATCCAGTATTGTTTCGTTAAAAACTCGGAGCTTCAAAAAACAATCAAACAATAATGTAAGCGCTTTCTGCTCGTAATCGTATTTCTTACCACTGCAATTACATAATTCAACTTTTATTCAAAAAATAATAAAGAAATAAATTACTTAATTTCATTTAAAATAAATTTGTTCCATGTATTTAAACTTGCTATTTCGAAAGATGGTTATATATATATATATATATATATATATATATATATATATATATATATATATATATATATATATATATATATATATATATATATATATATGCTTTCGATAAGAACACAGCTTTCACCGTGGGAATAGGTCCACGTCTAATGCGAAAATGAATGATTGGCATCGTATTCAAAGCAAGCGCCGATATTGGCGAGAAATTTGCTAAGCTCTGTAAACCTGCAGACTGTCATCTCCCTGTTTCCTTCACCTCTCCTCTTCTAAAAAAGTGCTCTTTATTTAACGACTTCCATCATTATCCCGGTCATTCTGCCATGTTCTCTGGCTCCGCCTTGCTGTTGATTTCCTTCCGTTTTTCCTCTCCCCTCTCCTTCGATGGCAACGCCACCTATAAAGATTTTTTTAAACTTCCGGGTGAATCTTGCACTACTGATGCTTCAAAAAATCACCAAATTACTTCGATAGCAGGTATATAAAAAAAAATCTTCATTTGCTTACAGAATCAACCATTGTAAGTCCATTTTTACAGCAGAAGCTTTGGCCATTTGTCAGGCTTTAGATGATCTGGTGGAATTTAATGTAAATTTACTTGTTTTGTCGGATAGTCTTTCTGTTATTTCTGCATTTCAAAATTTCTCGATCAAATCCCATAAGGTAATTCATAGACTTGCTAACAAAATTTACATGCTATCTAACTATGTTAATCAGTTAATTCTGCTTTGGTCTGGGACACTCGAAAATTGTTTGGAATGAGCAGGTGGATAATCTCGCAAGAACGGTCACGGAATCCAATGTTTACATTGACTGGATTGCTTCAGAAGACATTCATAAAAATATATATCGAAATAGAATTAAAAAAAACAATGAAACATTTTACTCAAGCAAATATTTTGAAAAATTGGGAAATATTCCGACCATTGATATCATTTCAAAGTGGACAGAGAATCGAAGAGAAGAAATCTTAAGCACTCGAGTCTTCAGTAAAATGATTATCACTCCAGGCCTTCTACATAAATTTAATTTACAGGAAAATGCAGTGTGTATTACATGTAATTGTATAAATTACTTGGACCACATTATATTAAATTGTAGCGGATATACTAGGCATCGTAATAATCTCTGGTCTACTCTTCGCGTATTAATCCACATTCCACAATCACATTTAGAGATGTTTTGGAAAGAGCAATGAACAGTAAATCAACTTTCAGAGTCTTTTTAAAGGAATGAAATTTTTTAATATTTACTAATCTATTAGGCTTTTTCTTGTCTTTTTTTTGAGGGATCATAGCATATCCCAGGGATGGCGAACCAATGGCACACGTGCCAACAGTGGCACGCGACAAAATATTTTGGGCACGCCACCACGATCAATATAATTTGCATTTTAGTCCAAAATAACAATGTTCACTATGAAGTAATCCACATGAGGGATCTCATTCATACTTATGAATCTAAGCTGTACAGTGGTGACAAAAAGTCCTGAACACACTAATTTTTTAGCGTAATTTTTATGTTTGACTTCATTTTTCGTTGTGAAATTATCGCACTATCTTAAATATTGTTATTGATTTTAATGTATTTTTTATGCTGATTTCAAATCTACTACTAGTTTCTTAATGACTAAAGTATTTTTTGTAGTAAAGCTGTCTGACCACAATAATGTAAAATATGTGCAGAATAAAACAATATAGAATAACATAATATGCAGAGAAAAATAACACGAAATTGACAATTACGGTATATTTAATATATATATATATATAAGCATTTTGAAAATTACATTGTTGTCACGTGTTAGAAAATCAATATTTTATGGGCCAGCCGTTTGCTTTAATTACGGCTCTACATCTTTTTGGCATGGAATGCACCAATTTCATAAGAAGATCTTTCGTGACAATATGGTTGAAGGAAAATATTAAAGCTTCTCAATTTATTCACGTTTGTTTGAAGGTTTTTTGTTTGAAATTTCATAACCGATTTTAAACCATAAACTCTCTATCGGATTAAGGTCGGGAGACTGTCCTGGCCAGTTCATTCTATTAACAGTATGGTCTTCCAACGATTTCTGGACTATCTTTACACGATGGCAAGGGGCGTTATCGTCCTAAAAAATCCATGACTGATTCCCCATAAGGTCTCTCGCAGTTGGTAGCAATTTATTTTGTAGTATTTCAATGTAATCCATGGTTTTCAATGTTCCGCTAACGATGTGAAGTCTTCCAACACCATGAGAAGACATGCAACCCCATACCATCACTTTTGCCGGGCACTTTACTGTGGGCTTCAGACACTGAGGGCTGATTTCCTCATGAGTGCGTCGTCTTACACAAGCACTACTTTGGTTGCCAGAAATACAAAACTGACTCTCGTCACTAAATATTACCTTTTCCCAGTATTTAATAGTCCATAATGAATGTTCCCTTGCCCATGTCAATCGCCTCTTGCGTTGAAATTCAGTCAGTAATGGTTTTGGGCGCGCTTTACAGCCACGCTACCCAATTTCCAGCAGTCTTCCTCAAACAGTTCTTGGGCACACACTCACATTTGATGTCAAAGTCCATTGTTTCAAACTTTGAGAGGAATTAAGCTTTCTGTTTGAAAGCAATAGCCTGTCTTCACGTAAAGATGTTTTTCTTGGTCGTCCTGATCAACCCTTGTCCGCAATAAAATTTGTTTCAGAAATTCTTTTCAAAGTTCTCACAACAGTAGAAAGGCCACATGGTACTTTAGCAGCAATTTGGTGCATAGAATAACCTTCTTCCTTCAAATGTATTATTTTGTACCTTTTATTCTCAGGCAGATATGAAAATTTAGCCATAATTCCAATATTTTCCACAAACACACTTCAAATTGCTTTCAATACACTATTTTCCACAATCACACAACTGCATTCAATACAATAAACCACATTTCACCTTTTTCTTTCAACCATTTATCGCTACTGCTCTCTGATTGTTTGAAATAATGGAGTATTTCATTGGTGGAAAACACACTCACTCATTCTTACAGTGACCTTGTGCTTTCTTGTCAAGGTTTTTTCAACATATCAATGAAATTATTTTTTTAGAAGAAATCTACAAACAGATTTGAAATCAGCATGAAAAATACATTAACCCTCTAAACGGATAGCACGGAAAATTCCGTCAGTGTAAAGATGCTTCGAAAATGGACTGCACGGATTTTTCTGCCTTCAAGTAACGTTTTCAAAAGCGGATTAGCCGCACTTTTCTGAAATCCTTTCCCCCTTTTAAGGTTTAACATCTTGAAAGATAATGAGGGACGGAGGAAGCAACACAGCAGCAGTTTTATGGCTCGCAGGGAACCCCGTGTTTTGACCCCCCAATCGTAAAAAATCGGGGAGAAATTTCTTTTCAACCCAAGAAGTATTTGCTAGCTTGTATTTTAAAAGTTTCCAAAAGTCCCAACGCATAAGTAAAATATGTTACAATTCCCTTTTGGTTTCATATTAATTTGAAACTGTAACAAGTTGGGGCGTGTCAGTGCAATCTGCTATTTTATATAGTTAGACAAATTATCTTTTTTTAAGTATATTCTTTCGCTTCATTTTTCTTATTTTAATCAAAGCTTTCAGTTTTTGAAACATGATTATTTTATTATAAGATACCGAAAAAATTAATAAAACACCAAACTCTTTCAAATTTGGAACCTTTTCAATTTTCCAACCACTAAAAATGAATAAATTTAAACTTCATCAAATCATTTGAAACATTTTCTTACACTTTGATAAAAATAGTAACGAAAAAACAACTAATTAAGATTTATTAGTTTTTTTTTTTAGATTTCAAAGCCTAAGTGTTCAGGGAAGTTTAAGTACAGTGTGTGTTGTGTGTGCCTGGTTATATTTTGTTAAAATACACCGAATTATATTTGAATTTTAAGTGCTTGAACTTCAGTTTACATCAAAGACAACATGAATGAAGATTTTCAGACATTTTTTTTATAACTTGAATGTTTGAATAAATGGTAATCAAAAATATACGGAAACATTTACAGTAGACATTTATGCATATAAATAAACATAAAAATCAATTTTAAATTTGAGCTATTGAAAAACATTCGAATTATATATTGTTGAAAAATATCTATTTATACAAAATACCTCAACATTTATGTTTTTTAAAGGCTAACTGAATAAGTAATTAAAATCTGGGTATTTTTTGAAATCTCGATCTTATAAAGCTAGAAATTTTATGTTAGAAATTCCATTTGAAATTTCGAAAAAAAAAATGCATCGCGCAGTTAAAAATTATTTACCATAAGTTTTAGCAATTGTTTGAGTATAATAAAAATTTCAAATTTTATTATATAGTTTCTTTGGTATCTTTTAATATATTTCGCCCGCGGTAGCCGAGGGGTATAGGTATCGGAACGTGGCTTGCTTTGTCACGAGTTCGAGCCCAGTACCACTAAAGACCCGCCGTGTAGGGCAGCGATGCACGTTAAATCTTTCGAGAGCTGAAACGTCCTCCCGTTGGTGTGGTGTGGTAGTTAGGAGAGGGGGTGCCAGCTCAGGTCTCGTCCACGTCACTTGACCATGGTTCAAAATTACGTGGTCCGTCGCCAAAAGCCCTCGTGTAGCTGAACAGTGCGACGTTAATATTCAATCATTCATTTAATATATTTTACACAAATATTTCATACAATTCAGTTGAAAACCGCATGCTAAGAGCAAAAAATATACTAAAAAAATTGATGAATATACAATTACAATAAATTCTTACATAGAGAAGCAAAACTGAGAAGCTAAAGCGTAGGAATAAAAAATTTTGAGTATATCTGAAGTAGTTTTCGAAATATTTATTTTAAAGTTTAGAAAATTTGTGTGCGTTATGTTATACTTAATATTAATTAAATGGTTAAAATAATGTGTGTTAATATTAGTCATGTAATCGTTTGATGACACATTCATATACTAATAAAAATTATCATGGTCATTGATGCAAATGTCAAGAATTTTATGTAATTTTAAATTCAGACATTAAGATATTGATGTAGAAAATATAAAACGACCATCTAAAATACCTGAAAATAGCAGTCTGCTATAAAATGATCTTGACAAACAAAATCCGGCGTTTTCACTTAGTATGGCAGAGCCGGCTTAGTCAGGGGCGATCTGGAAAAACAGAGAGAGAACCGCGGTTTGTTGGGTGCCGCTCTAGCTTTTAAAGGTCCCAGGAAAAATTATATATATATAAAATACAAATGCAAAAATAAATCTTGTAATTTTGCATACATTTTTATAACAACGAATTGTGGAATTGGCTTCCAATACATTGTTGTGTTTGACAATATCTAAGGTAACCAACCCTACTTTAGATAGATTTGTACTACTTTTTCGTAACCGTATTCCTTTTAAAATTAATTCGTGCAGCCGAAATACACCTTTTGTACCCTTAAAAATTTATGTTAACTATAACGGTTAATTTTAATTTATGCAACTTGTGAAATGTTCATAATTAACCATTTCCGTCTAAACAGTTTACATGAAAAAAAAAAGTTTGGACTCCCTCATTCATTAGGGATTTATATAAGATTCTAACATTAAATTTTATTTTTCACCGAATAGGATTTAGTGGTAGTGTATAGTGCTTCCATACCACAGGTCTGGGGTTCTATTAACGGGCTGCGCAAGGTCGACTCTGCCTTTCATCCCCGCTAAATTGGGTCGATAAATGAGTACCAAGCTTGCTTGGGGTCTTAAACACTGAAGGTCTCTCTTCAGACAGACTACCAAATCGGGACATCTGTTCATGTACCTCAGCGTCCAATGGTCACGTGTATTATGATGGGCACAGTAGTTCCTGGCCCTCCTGGATTGTTGTGCTTCTGAGTTTGAGTCTTAAGTTTGAGGATTACCTCACTTTGGGGATACCCCTTAGATAAACATGTATTTCCTCTCATTTGCAATTAAACATTTTCTTTTCAATTACGTTTATTTCAGAAGAAAGTTTTTTTTTCAAATGTATTTGTAATAACATGTATATTTGTGTATTATAATAAACATTTTTATCTATCCAAAATTACATGTTTTTAGCTCCTCTAAAAAAGCTTTTAGGATTTTACAACTGATCTTACAATCCATATACGTTTTATAGTAGTGTATTTAAAATGATAAAGACATTTTTACGACTGTGTGAGCTTTTATGCCTCGTTTATAAATATAAAAATTGCATTCAGCTACAGTTTTTAAAATGTACTGAAATAAGTGGAGGAATAGGATATTTACATATTATGAATATTTTTGACTGCAGTAAGATATATTTATATTTCAGTTTCTTTACAATTTGAATAAGGTTGTAAGCCATTTTGCGAATAGTTTGATGTTGAGTATAAACACATAGGCTGTTTAATATTGTAAAGTAATTTACTTTGATACCAGCACACACTAAAATAAGGCTCATTTGCAGTTATATGATCAGCTTCAGTGATATTTAAATTTTCAAAAATAGTCTACACGTACGAAAACATTCTTTCACAACCGCACACCACATCTCATACTATATCTTTCCTGCAGCAGGAAATATTTGTGTATACTGAAAAATTTAATACAGGATACATTTTCAAGAGTTAAATTTGTTTTTAAAATTTGGTATGAATACATTGTGGAACTGTCGGTTAACTTCACTGAACAAAATTGTTTCAAGTGTACTGTTTTGAAAGACAAAATTAATTAGGGAAAACTTTTCTCATAATAGAATTTGTAATGACTGAATTGTGTGAAAATGTAGTTATCGATGTGTGACATTTTTCCTTGTATTAAAAGAAACAGAAAGATAAGAAATTTAACTTGAGGAGAAAATGGTTAGAAGTACTGTCATACACTTTTGAAGAAGTATATCCCCCATTAAAATTAAAAATGATTGACTGAATGTGTGTTATGTCCATCACAAATGCCGATGTAGAAAAGGAATTTTTATTTAATACAAGAAGTTCGAAAAAGAGAACACTAGGAAGGAAAATTTAAATTTTTTCCGAAAAATATTCAGTTAACATAAAAATATCTTTTATATGATTTTAATTAAAATAAATTAAAAGTATTGAAATCCTTTTTTATGCTATTTTTTAAATTAAAAATATAACTGAATAGAGAAAGATCGGTTTTATTTCATAAAATATAATCATCGTATGTAATATTTATTGTGTTATTGTTTAAAAATGAGATAGGGCCTTTGCTCTTTTTACCTCATTACTTTTTTAAAAAACAGGAAAGTGAGCGCGTTTTCTTTCTCTCATATTCAAAAATGAATACAGGATGGGTTTTTCTGGTTCAAATCGCAATACTAAAAATATATATTTTTTTTTTTTAATTTTTAAAAAATGACAGAAAAATAAATTTTCTTTGAAGAAAATATAATTATTTTTCAACTTCTAACATACTATTTATTTCATTTTTTCTTCTTTTTTTTTACCTTTCATTTCGTTTTTAATTTTACTCTGACTGAACATATAGGAGAAAGACACACCGAATTCCACTACGCTTTCAAAGAAGATTGACCAAGGCAACTTAACAGCTAGCTGTAAACGTTTGATCTCTTGGTTCTTACTTTACAAAAGGGACCGAACTGGGTCGTAAAATTGTCCCCGTTCGACCTCCCAAGTTCTAAAAGGGGGAAAGGAAAGAAGTCTGTTGCATTTTTGAAGGGAATCGCAAAATAAGAGTTAAACGCTTTCGGAATAACTTTTCAGGAGGAAGGTATCCAGTTAGAGGGTTAAAATCAATAACAATAATAACAATATAATTTCATAACGAAAAATGAAGTCAAACACAAAAATTATGCAAAAAGAATTAGTGTTTTCAGGACTTTTTGCCACCACTGTATGTTTTGATAAACGATATTATTACAAGAAGTTACAAGTATTTCCCAAACATGAAAAAATATCAAAGATTTAGATATACATGTGG
>BMAU01017943.1:0-128093 GCA_019973935.1 Trichonephila clavipes | reverse complement strand
GTCCACAAAGAAAGCCGACTAGATGTTGATGTTTTCGAGAAGTGACGTTACATGTTAAGCACAGATTTCTTTAAAGGACTCAAAATAATTTATTCAAAATTATTATAAATAAGAAATTCAAAACATCTTATTTATTCAAAGTTATAACAGATTAGATAGGTCAATTTCTACAATCAATTCCAATCAATATTCTAACTTTCTGTTCTTGTCATCAAAAAATTGCAATACATGAGACAAAAATGTCAACCTCGTCTTTTCTTTCATTCCTATTTTCATATTAATTTAAATAATATACCAAATTATAGACTGAAAAATACACAATTTATTATACAAGTTTTATTTCATTTCATCAAAATTTAAAGGCTAAACTTTTTATACGTAAGGATAAAGTTACATATATGGAATGTGTAAAACGGATAAGAATCGCTACCGTATATCCAATACTAGATCCAAAAAATGAATGAATATTGTTTTACTAAAGAAAAGCTAAATGTGGCCATTTTAATTTTAAAACTAGCTTAGCCTTAGAAAATATCAACAGAATTAACAAGAAAATAATATCAATCCAAAATTTTGAGCTTTATTACACTGACAGAAATTTTAATCCTCCTATTATTCTTACAAATACGCCATACTCTGACGCATGAATACAATACTGGACGTAATTTACACTAATCCAATCGCAGCTATTAAAACACAAACATTGTGAGATAAGAATATGACTTATCGGTCATAAAACATGCATAAATAGATCATATTCTCAGTGACTGACGTAAACGCGGTGCGTTCATCACTTTAAATACAAAAAAAAACATTCTGGAAGAAAACGATGTTTTGTAATTCGAGAGTCAACCCCCGCACCTAGAGAACACCTAAGACTTCCATTGGATGGAAATCTCTGTAAAAAAAAAATGGATCAAAAACAGGAAATAGCGTCACGGGTAAGGAAGAAGGTAAGAAAAAGAGCAAAAAAAAAAGCCACGCTTGGACTTACACGAAAGACATCCAAGGTAAATACGAATGAGGTGGCGAAAAGATCCAGGTATACTGACGCGTCTTTTGAAGTTGCCTATTGGCTATAAGCTCCAACAACTTGTCCGAGATGTAACTATTGTACTAAATATTGTGTGCAGTTATTGAGTTATTTATCAGCAGGATGTTTTGCAAGTTATGTAATGTAGTAAGATTAATCTAGTCAATCAATTAAATTTAGAAAAGTAGAAGAGGAGAATGCATATTCGATGAACTTCATATATTTTTAAACATACATAAAGTAAAAATTAAATGCAGTTTTTTCCCCCTTAAGATATCCGACTACCCTAAAATCATGATTTTTTTCAAACATTGACAAATTTTGTTTATGATTTTATTTTATAGGCCATCATATAAGCTTAATAAAAATACCAAGTTTTTTATTTTCCATTCACTAGAACAAAAATTACAAGTGTTTTAGTAAGAGTAGATGCCATAACTTTACACAAGATGTCAAACTTAAAAAGTGCGTTTTACTCGAAATGTGTTTTTTGCGAAAAGTTCAAACGGGGACAGCGATTGCTCAAAAAGTTTTGAAAATAATTTGCTGAAATTTTTTGTGTATGTTATGTATAACAGTAGAAGTGTTTTTTTTTTTTTTTTTTCAGATTTATCAATCACTGCTTAATTTCAAAATTTACAGTCCTTTATGTGAATATAATCACTTTCTTTTAAGCAATTTCGTATAATCACTAAGATAGAGTGCTCTAGTTTTTGTAAAAATTGAAATCTCTCTTATCCTGAAGGTCATTTCAAACATGAATAATAAAGTAACGCATCAAAATTGAGAATTTTCTCATAAAAATTTTGTACAGAGCGGGCCCCGTTTGTGTAATTTTTTTACATTTTTACCAGTTTTTTCCCATTTTAATAATCATAAACTTTTTTTCTGCTTTCGGTTTTAAGATTTTTTCCTTAAAATATACTAAATAAATCTAAAGATCACAAAAAAAATCCTCATATTTCCATTTTTTCAAAAAAAAGTTGTCGTAAGTAGTCGGATACCGTAAGAAGCCTTTGTTTAAAATGCAATAATATTTCAAACAGATAACTTCGTTTAGCAGCAACCGTCAAAAAATGTACCTTTTAGTACAGAAAAAATATATTTGTACAAAGCTGAACACTGGAATCAATTCTAAATTACCAAGACTTCAGTGAATGGAGAATGAGCTAAATTGATAACGATCACGTGATAAAGGCAATCACCATTGTTCTCCATTGAATTCAAAACTGAGTAACTTGCATTTGTTCTATTTGTAAAAATTAAACAAAATTTCAAATTTTATTGTTGGGTTAAGATCTTTTACTAAGAGTTTTCAAACTTATAAACAAAAAAATCTATATTACGCATGTATTTTTATATCAAGAGTTCTCTGTTCACCTATGCGAGTTATTATTATTGACAAAAATGTAATTCTTTAAAAAAGTTTCTGCAAAAAGCAAAAACTGACAATGGCAAAGCGCATGAACTGATAGGCTGGAAACACGTCATTACATTTATCATGCGACTATGACAGATGAATTGATTGGTGACGTGATTGTAGTTATTCTGTGACTAAAAAATGAAGTCACGTGTGAATCCAGCTCATTAAAATTTTATTAAGTAATTTATATAAAGCGAGAAAACCGTATTTAATTATTCATTTAATGGCAGAAAAATAAAGTAAAACTAAGATAAAATAATACAGAAAATGAAGAAGGAAACAAATTCTTACTTTTTAAAAAACTATAAATAACACCAAGTTATTTTTTCAAATATATAGATATTAGGGTACGTAAATTTAAGCCGCCTTTTTACATTTTTCAATATTTTATGTTGATATGTAGCCAAAAGTATACACATAAATTGTAAGGTTTGCATTCGTAAGAGAAAAATGCATTCTAAGCACGAACGTATAAAAAAAATAACAGAAGTTTTGTCTTATTTTCAGTGAATTCGGCATTTTAGTTTAGAAAGTTGTTACTTCTACTTTTTAAAAATTCAGTATAAGGAGGAAAAAAAAATTACCAAGAATCGACTACACGAAATAAAAGAAATGAAAGGATTTTAAACGCACAAGAGGAAAATGCTCTTTTTTTTTTCAGTAGTTAACAAAACTTCCAGGAAAAGTTTAGGCAAATTAAAACTAAGCATGTATAAGACGAAAGCTGAAAAGAGAACGTTCATCGTAATTGAAACAGATGAGGGTATTCGAAACGTCGCTTTTCATTTTGAAATTATATGTCTTGAAAGTTTCCGGTTCTTTATTTCTCATTAATTTATAATATGCTTTCATTTCTTATTCGGGGAGAAAAAACTATATATATATACCTCATAATATTCTTATGAACATAAATAAAAATTTGTAATTAAAAATAAATATCTGGGGTTTAGGAAAAAAAACTACAACTCAAATTTTTAAATGTTGTGAACTAAGTTCAAAAATAAATTAGAGCAAAAATATATAATAATAAACCACATCCATACGAAAACTATGCAAAATATTTGAATTTATGAAGCCCAGTGGCTGAGTGGTAGTGTATCGCGCTTCCAAGCCACAGTTTCGGGGTTCAAATCCCGGGCAGGGTAAAGTCAACTCAGCCTTTCATCCCTTCAGTGGATCAATAAATGAGTACCAAGCTTGCTTGGAAACTGAACACCGGGGGTTTTGGCGTCAGACTGACCACTTGACCGAAACATCTGCACATGTGTGACAAACCTATACCGAACTTTATCACTAACCTTCTGAGTCGTCTCTTTTAGGGAAATTTAATTCCCCTACCTATTTCCAATCAGCTCCAAAAAGAGGACAGAATTCCTTGTTATGCAGATTAGATAAACTATTTAAGTCAAACGGAATAGTAAAGCAAAAAGCAGTAGGAGAGAGGGATTGAAGCAGGAAGGTATAACGGTGAAGTTAGATTTCTAGGTGGATAAATCTCAGGAAGAGCTGAGCTGCAGTGTGGTAAATATTGATTTATATTTAAAGTCTCGTTAAAGTTTTATATTAGGAGTGAGATTAAAGTTAAATGTTCAATAGGAACATTATTGAATATAAATCTGGGATCTCTTATCGCGGTCATCTCTGCGTGATCGATATTCTAATTGTTAATTAATTGGATCATTAAATATTTAAGTTTATTTAAAGGAAAGTCCTTTTTAAACCTCATAAAACTATTTAGATATATTTGTTAACAAGTCTTTGATTTTATTTGGAAAAGATAACCAAATAAAGAAAGTTATTTATAAAAATGGCTACTGGCTCTTATCTGACTCCAAATTATCCTCGTTCTCAAAGTGAGATCCAAGGGGATCTTCACACATGCACCACAGCGTCTAAGCTCACGTAAACTGAGATAGGCACAGTAGGCCTTTGTCCTCATGCGCTGTTGCGCCACTGAGTTTAATATTTGAATTTATAAAAAAGTAAGCAATCAAATTACATTTTTCTAACTATTTAAAATAACAATAATTAACTTTATCCCTAAAAAAAACCAATGCGTTCAATGACTTTTACAATCAATAAAAAACTATAAGGATTAATTTATGGTACAATTTAAGGCAACAGCAAAAAATTCTAGAAATACACATTTTAAGCATCGCATATTAGATGGAAATTTATGTACTAGGATAAAACTTAAAATAAAACTGTTATTATTATTATTATTATTTGAGATATAAACCGGAACTTTTACTAGATTCCCGCTTGATGAAAATCCCAACTAAAATTTCTCATTTAAAGGGCATTTTAAGAGTACAAAATTTTTTTATCTTTATAAATCAATATTTCAGTAGACAGACCATTCTTTAAACATTTGAACAAATCCTATCAAATCCAAAATGTTGTTCTCTCAAAGGATTTGATAGATAGTAAGAGTCCCACTGCTATCCATAGAAAATTAATGCAAATACCAAATGTTAACTACTATTTGAACTGAATCAGCTTCAAGTACAACTGTCGAAAGAACTAGCACTTGGTTCTTGTAATGATCCTAAAACTTTTTATTCCACCCCATCTCAAAAGAAGTAAAAGTATTGATCTCTGTAAATATTGGCATTACACGGTGAAGTAATAAAATCAATATCTATTTATGTTTGAATTCACACAATTTCAATGTATTGTATTGCAATGATTTCTTTGACAAATTCAACAATGAAAGATTTTTTTTATATCGTCAATGCCGTCAAAAAACATTAAGAGCAAAACTCCTACCTCAAAATTATATTTTTATTTATATTCTTTGCATACAAAGAGATAGCACGAAATAACTAAAGCTATTTCAGAATAATTACCATTTAACCTCGCATAGAGTTTAGAACTAAGGATGCAGAGAACATATGGTCAAAATTGATTTGTAAGTATGTGTGTAATAAAAGAAAATATATTATTGAAATGCTTATGTGATTCTACATACAAGTATATATGAAGTTGACCATTTTAATTCTAGTCACATTTATAGAGATACAAAGATTATTTATTTATTATAGTAAAACCAAGAATATATCCCAATTTTAATTTTTATTCTGAAATTTGAATTTAATATAAACTGTTTATGACATAAACAATGCAGGTTTTTTAGATTTAAATTTAAAATGCACCTTTACGATAAAAGAGAGGCTTTTCCTTTAAACGTTATTAACGTGCCTTTTTGGAATAGCAGCATCCACACCTCCCTTCACAGAAATATTTGTAATTACATACAAAAAAGTAATAATCTCATAACTTAATATAGAAGAAAAAAACTAAATAATTACAAAAAAGTTATACAACACATACTATTAACTTCTTTAATGCATATATTTATAAAACATAACATAAAAAATGAACAATTTTATTTTTTCACTTTTTATTACATATTTTTCACTCATACTTTTCGTCAAAAATTAGCTTTTTTTAAATCTTCTAATTGGTTAAAATTAAAATAGTTTTAGGACTTTTTACATACCTAACCCTATCAAAGAATTTTAGATTATAAATCAAAGATCTATTGGATCAGCCAGTTTTAGAACCTAAGCCAATCAGAGGTGATCTCTGACGTGCGACAAGACGTAGAGTCTTGTTGGAGAAGATAGTCATCCTGTAAAAGATATTCCGAAGATAGGGTCATAAAATGCCTAAGAACTTTCGAGTATATATCAGTATTTACCCTTACCGACAAATTACATAGAATTCCCGTGCCCTCAACATTCATACATTCTAAAACCAAGACAGAGTTGTTAAATTTACGGACAGTCTCCCATAATCTGTAATAAACGTTTCTAGCTAGCCATATGTCGAACAAAGATACTCAGATGATGGAAAAAGCAGAAACCAGTTAATTGCTAAAAAAAGTACATTATTCCATTGCTGAATACATTTGTTGCAATTTTTCTTTTTGTTTACAAGTAAGTAGTGACTGTATTGTTGCACATTGGCTGATAATCAAGCTCCTGGAGTCGTCACAGTGATATAGTTGAAACATCCATTCCTTGTTATTGCCACTTTTCTCAGACTTTTGAAGCTGATTTTCCTCGCGAAGTTTTTCCGCATTTTGTTTTGTCCTTGGGTGGTTATTCGTTTGTGACTGCAATTTGAATTATTATTCAAAACCTTGATTTTTATAATAATCTTTAAAAAATTTTACTCACAGTTCACTCAGAGCACACAATTATTTCTCTTTTCTTCTGCAATCATCTGCTGACTAAGCACGTTATTGTGTAAAATCACAATTGCAATAGATTTTCGTACAGCGCATTTTCATCTCCTATAATTACAACTGACTTTCAAACAAGACTTTATACGGCTTCTCAACTCTAAAGTGGCCCAACTTGTATAGATCATATCAACAACGCTGCTTGTGTGTGTGATCATAAAATCTTACAAATATTCTAATATTTTTAATTGTTTCTGGGAGTATTTTAATTTTATTAATAATTTCCAATAAAATCTTTTAATTTCTTCCGACACCTGTGAAGAAAAAATTATACACCAGCTTATTAACAATTTATAATTTTTTAGTTAGTCCCTGTTGAATATATTTACAGATATATGCATTTTTTAACTCAAAGCAATGCCGTTTTCTTGGTAATTCTAATATTTTAAAACGGAATAGTAAAACGTTGCATGCTGATTAATGCTTCATAAAATTAATGAACAAAGAAAGAAAAAAGAGGAAAAAAAAACACATATAGAAAACATTTACAGTTAATTAAACGGTTAATTTTTACTAAGCATTAATTTCAATCTTCAACACTCTTAAACTGGATTTTAAATGTGCGTAAACAAGAATTTTTTTTTTAATTCAATTTTCGGTTGGTTCTCCCTTAATCTCTTCCTACATTATTTGTATCACTTGTTTTATGTTATTCTACAAATATTCATCGAAAATCCAGCAGGAAATGTTGAATTATATATTGATGAATGATTAGACAGAAAGCACTGTCATTCGCTTTAATGACAGAATTCCAAACGCTATAAAAAAAACAATTATTATATAACCATAAATAATATTGTTTGCTTCGAGGCAAAATACAGCTATTTGCCATAAACATCAATTCTGCAAATCTGCAATTCGATAAATTGCCAACACATAATTAACACTATATTTTTAATTAATTTATTGTTAATCAAATTGTTCTCTTAAAAAAGTTACTTCTTTAACAAAGGGATCTATTCTCGAAAATATTAAACAAATTTTAAATTAAGGGGAAAAAATATATATATAAATATCTCTTTTTTTTAAATTAAAAAAAATTTTAGAATAGTATAAGTTTTTTTAAATTTAAAGTTAAAAAAATTGATTTTAGCATTTTATGCTTATTTCAAAATTATTCACAATAACATGCAATTTCAAATTAACAATTAAATCTTAAAAAGTCTAGAAAAAGTAATATTCTGATGCAGAAAAGAGCCAGCATTTCACAAAAAAAATTTAATGTGAGTTACAGAACAACATAAAAATATCCAAACAAAAATTTTAGGGAAATATTAAGTACTTAATAATAAAAAGAAATTAAATAAAAATAAGTTGTGTGTTCTTTACATCCAAAAGCGGAGAAATATAAGAATATTAACCTTTATTTTATGCTAATAATGTCCATTTTACAGTAAAATAAAAATGAAAACTGTAAACATCGCAAACCAACATAAGAATTAAGAAATTGCCTTTTCCAGGAATTCCACTATTTTCCTCTTTTATTATTAAAAATTCCAAGAAAACCTCCAACAAATAATTTTATACGCTGGCACATATTTTGCGCATAGTCTAACTGCGAGTGAAAAGTGAAATAGAAACGATGTTTTTATTATGTCATTTTTTATCTTTAAAGAATTCAAAATTAAAACTGTCACAACATACTCTGTTTCCTTTGTTGCTAGAATAATACAGGGGAAGGGGGAATAACTATAAACGTAGATTAAAAACTTTAATTGAATGATATAAAAAATGTGTTTATTTTGTATCCTCTTTCTTTAAAAATGTAAAGGAAGCCGTAATGCTCATTTATACAGAAAAATGCCAATTTAGAATCAACGATGTTTTAGAATTAATGTATCGCTTTGCAATGTACTTAAACATCTTTTTCACTTTCTGCACGAATAAATTAAAATATTGGGTTGGTAAGAAAATAATTTCCGTACTTTTTAGTAAAATGTTTTTATACTAAAAATAAGCTTTAATCAGTCAAATATCCTCCATTCTGTTTGATTTTTGATTACATGTTGCCATTTTTCGGGCAATTTCATGATTCCAAGCTCATTCAAGTTTCTGGTTCTTATCAGCAGCGGTTTGAGGTCATCATTATTACTGAAAGTATTATCATTTAAAGTTTCATAAACTTCGATATAAAGGATAATCTGATGATGCAAGGTTAGGGATGAAAAATGGAACGGCTACAATAACATTAATCGAAAAAGAACAAGATCAAAAAATTGATACATCTTTAACATAATCTGCAGCAAGACGTACGAAATTATCGCTGGGAAGTGATGTCGCATCCTCCGTATATATATATAGTCCAGACCTTGCACCACCCAATTATCATTTATTTTGAATTTTCCTAAACTTTTTAAATGATACAAGTTTTAATAATAAAATTGACCTCAAATCACACTTGGTCAAGTTTTTTGCTGGAAAGGATCAGAAATTCAATGAGAACAGATTCATGGTTATCAGAAAAATGGCAACAGGTAATTGACCAGAATAGAAGATATTTGACAGATTACAGCTAATTTTTTTGTGCAGAAAAATTTCAAACTAATAAACCGAAACTACTTTCTTGCCAACCTAATAATTTAGGTTATATTTTTGAGGTTTCTAAAGCATTAAAGTACGAGAATAATATATTTCATGGTGCACTAAAAAATTTATTATTTTTCAGAAAGAAGTTCGAAAGAGAAAAATGCATCCATTCCGAACAAAAGTAATCCGTAACTTTCTATGAAATATAAGACGACGCGCACTTTCCTAGGATATCGACTATCGATAGAATCGATACTTATAGGAATTGACTTTCACGTTCGTCAGATTATTTGAAGCAGATAAATCATGAAATAGCGGATCGATATTCCTGTGAGAATAAGAATAAGAGAGACCCTTAAAATACGAAAGAATACATTCAAATAGTAAATATAAAAATCTCAAAAACATTTTCCAGAAGGAAGAAATTAAAGATATAAAAAGATATTAAAAAAAGATTTATTTTTTACAGATTTATTTAAATATTATTTCGCTATCCCCCGCCCCCCTTTTTTTTTCCTTTTTACATCAAAATTTTAACAGCTATCTCAGAACACGTTAAGTAAATAAAACTAATTATAGCTAGAACTTTTTTTATCACTTTAATACTTTTGAGTAATAATTATAAGCATTAGATAATATTTATCTTTTTTCTTAATTCTGTTATAATTTTATTAAAATCATAAAAGAAGGGAATGAAAAAAAAACGATGGTTTTGGATTCTTTACAACTGTTTAGTTTTTTTCTTGATTTCATGATACATAAATTTGAGTAAGTATTTTCCATTCATTTTAAACACGTACAGAGAGAGTTTATTCAGTTATTTTGTTAATTGATAACTTGAAAAAGTACAAAGTAAGCACGATATCAAATTTCATAGTAATAAAAATTATTATTTCAGTCTAAAATAATTGCACTTCCATAAATATAAAATGAAACAATTCGTAAAATTGAAGCAGAACATCCATCGTTCTGTAAATTTAAAAGCTTGAATAGACAACTTGCCACGCCATCTATGGAAAAAGTAGAAAATTAGAACTTAGACTGGACTCGCCATTGAATATTTTGATATAATGAGCAATCATGCTTGTTATAAGGTGGCCATTTTTTCACAATGAAAAGGAGGACGAAAAATTTAAGAAAAAATTACAACTTACATATATGAGAAACGTTTTATTAATTCAAACAAAAATACGCTATTCTTTTTAATTATTATCTTAAACAAGTATTTTTCCATTGAATGTGTGAATTTTTCTTTTTATTTGTCAACATATTATTTTCTAATATATCGCAAAGTTCGGGCAAAAAACTTCCTTCATACTGAATTTTACGATAAGCACTGTAGTTAAAATATTAACATTCAATTTTGATTTGTCACTAGTCACTTCATAAAAATCATTATCCACTGAAAAACATTCTTCCAACTACTGCCTTAGTTCCAGGACACAGCACAACTTAAATTCAACAACAATAATTACATTTTCATGTAGAATGTGTTCATTTTTTAAATGGTTTAAGTAATTTCAACCATCTTTTATTAATTTCTCAGCGTGTTGATGTTCCAATTGTTCTAATTTATTAGAATTTAAATATACAATCAGTTTTCTTTCCATTTCAAACAGACAATTGTCATCCATTTTAATATCAGGCATTTCTTTCGATAAAAACTCAACGTAATTTTCTATATCTGCCCAATTTACCTGAGACAAAGTCAAAAAATACCATTTAAAATTGTTATTTCCTGTGTGATATTTGTTTCAGACAATTCTTTTGTCATTTTGGAAACATGTTTGGTTCATCTCTGAATACAGAGATTAACAGATCAGTTTTAAAATATTGAAAAGAAGGACAAAAAGGAGGACACTTTTCGAGGAAAGACAGAACCTATAAAAAGGAGGACGGTTGGTCACCTTATTATTGTGAATAAAAGAAAAATCACTTCCACAAGACAAAAACTAATCAGAGTAAAAAATAAAAATAGCGAGTTTTTACATGAAAATTATTATGACACAAATGCCGAAAAATAACTCAACAAAGGGAAAAAAATTAATTGCTCAAATTTCCGATCCCAAATTTTAAAAAATATACTTATCTTAAACAAAAAAGAAAATAAACACATAAAAAAAAGTATCAAATCAATTTTAAAAGTGAAAACTTCAAATTTTAATTTTGCGACTTTGGTAAAAATTAAACAATACATTCAAAGATCATAGCTTAAAATGAAGCAATATAAGAGGATAAAAACAATTGGAAGACAATAATCTCACTTTCATTAAATTATTATCAGTATCAAAATTCTATAATATACATTTTATAGAACGATAAAACCAACGTTCACGGATTCCTATATGTAATTTCTACGGCACAAACAGGTAAAATTTGTTGCAGTTCATTGAAAACTTGCTGAAGAGGGTTACAAATTCACTTTCAGTTTAAAACCTGATACCCATTATACATCTATATATTATAGTAATCTGTAATTCTTCTTACTACTATTAATAAATTATATAAATATCAATCAACACCGAAGGCAGATTGTGAGCTATTAAAAGTTTTAAGATCAAATTATTTAGAGGTTCTATGCATATGAAAAAGAAGGGAAGAGTCCGCAAGCACAAATTTCTCACTTTTTTCAATAACATTTTCTATTTAAAGCCCATTTATACAATATTTTGCTTGTTTCCTCAATAAATCCTCCATGAAGAAATAGGGCGTGTTATTACAAAAATTAAATTTCTCTTGACAATGAATATTTCATTTTTTTAAAAAAATTTTAATATATTAAATCCACAGTATATTTATATATATATTAGTTTCAGGTATTACATTATGAATGGGCGAAAGTCCCGACGGTCACATGATAAATGCAAGCATGTGCTCTCCATTGGCTTCAAAGCTGCCATTAGTGTTGTAGATGTAATTCTACTTGTAAAATTCAGATACAATTTCAAATTTGATGGTTTAGTCAAGATGTTAAATATTAAGATTCTTCAAAAAAAAAATTTCAAATTTACTACAAAAAAAACTAGATGTGTATTTTTAAATAAAGTGCACTTCTTTACCTCTTTACGTTATTACTGTTGACAACTATGAACTTTTTAAAAAATGTTTAAGCAAAAGTTGGCAACAACGCCTGAACTAATAGGTCTGAAAACATGTACAAAGAAATAAGTTTAACGCGAAAACGCTTAAGGTATCCGACTACGTTCGGAACCGTGATTTTAAAAAGGCGCATAAATGGATAATTTTCATGATATTTAGTGTCACTTATATTAGAATACATGTATAAAATTGCTTTATTGTTTTAAGGACATTTTGACAGAAAAAATTATTTAAAAGCAATATTTCGGCAAAAAAATGAACTTAGAATAACCTTTTTACAAAATGTTCTCCTTTTGTGAAAAATGCTTCTATTATAATAATATTTTGCCTGTATATAGCTTAGACCTCTGTACAGAGACTCAACTATGAGTTTTGAAAAATTCACATTATTTTCAGAGTTACAACCCATTGAAATAATTATCGGCGTTTTTTTCTTAAAATTTCTCCCCTCTATTGTCGTAAAACATGGATAAACCCACTTCTAAGTTATATATTTCAAAAATTCTAGTTCAGCCTCTGTAAAGAGGTCTGAACTATATGCAGGCAAAATATTATTATAATTGAAGCAATTTTCACAAAAGGAGAATATTTTGAAAAAGGGTCATTCTATGTTCATTTTTTGTCAAAATATTGTTCTTAAATAATTTTTTATTGTAATACTATTCTTAAAACAATTTTATATACATTTTCTAATCTAAGCGATACTAAATATCATAAATATTATCCATTTATACGCTTTTGCAAAATCACGGTTCCTAACGTAGTCGGATACCTTAAGGATACAAATCATTAAATGCATAAAACTGTTCAATGAAATATTTATTAAATATCCTTAAGTATTTCTAACTACTTTACTTATTTCGCCTGAAGGGATTGAATTTAGTTTCTTTATTTAAAACTAAGCAACATTACTGGTTTATATTCGTCATATTTCAATCACTGAGAAATCTTTATTGATAAAGCTACCTGTTTAATTTAAAAAAATATTACACGAAATAACAGAGGTCGCCAAAGTGGTGGTCCGCGAGAAAATTTCGCTGGTACCCAGACAAAAGTGGAATGTACTTACTCATCACGTTAAGCTATGTTTTAAGATGCTTTGAAACATAATTCGACTCATAACTATAATTTAACAACTGAAAAATCCTAGTAGTGGTTTGCGGGATTTAAATTATGAATTTACTGGTTCGAGAGGTGAAAAAGTTTGGCGACCGCTGCGAAATAATACAACGGTATCGACAAACTACTAAGTATTTTCATGCATTTTTCTCATAACACGAAACGAATAACGTTTAACACGAAAAGATTTCCCTTCGGGAGGAGGAGGATATTGAAACTGAGTCGACACTTAATGAAATGTTTAGGAAAGTTTCTGTATAATTGTACTGTCCTACCGTATCATCGAAAGAATTCGTTGCAGTAGATGATAATGTGTGTACAGCCTCAATTATGGCAGACAAAGACATTTTTGAGTTTGTTCAAAGTTCAAAAAATATCATTGATGCGAATTCTGACGACGAAAATGAAATGAATAATGCAGCTCCTGTTCCCACGTCATGAGAAATTAGGAACACTATGAAAAGAGTATGTGCAATTATTTAGCCGCACGTTCCAATGGTGAAATGAATATCAAAATGGACGACATCGAACAATTTGTTGTCAATCTCAGGCGAAAAAAAGTAATGCAAAGAAAAATACCAGATAATTTCCCAAACACTCAATAAATTTTGTGTTTTCCAAAAAAATTTGAGAAAATCTGTATTAAATTTCATTAAGTTCGTGTGAATGTTTTCGTTTTATCGATTTTAATTAAATACATGCATGCATACATACATACATATCTATCTAAAAAAATTTCTCTAATAAACTTAATTTTGTTCTATACATGGGGTTTTTATTACAATATCCTTTAAAACGAAAAAATATTTCAGTCCTTTCAGTTTCGTGTTAAATGATTTTCACCATATTTGCACTTA
This sequence comes from Trichonephila clavipes, assembly GCA_019973935.1. Taxonomy (NCBI): domain Eukaryota; kingdom Metazoa; phylum Arthropoda; class Arachnida; order Araneae; family Nephilidae; genus Trichonephila; species Trichonephila clavipes. Next base: position 113,787 of record BMAU01017943.1, on the reverse strand, counting down.
TCATGTGACTATGACGTCACACGAATTTACCCTATTTTACTCATTCAATTTTTCTCAAACTTAGCTATTAAATCAGTCATACACACTCATACGAGAAAAACAATTTATAATCAAAATAATTTTTTATGTCAAATACCTACAAAATTATAAAATTAATGACATTCAAATTCGTGACCATATATAGATCGCCTTTCATTTATATTCTCTAACCATAATACAAAGTAATCCATCACTCTGGTTTTTTCTATTATTTTCATACTATTCCACACTAATAAATCTAAAGTTACTAGAGTCTGGAAAACAATTTCTCAAGCGTTCAAATTTCTACATTACAAACAAAACTTTTCATTTGATTCATGATTTAAATTATTAGTTAGCAACAAGTTTGATTAAATTAACCATGTCGCTCAAAGCAGGTTTTAACAATCGAATTTCATGCATTTTTCCTTAAAAATTTTCTTACAATTTTTGAAATTTAAAAATAAAGATTTGATTCATTGAGTTCAAAATCTTGGTTAGCTTAATGTATATGTTTCATACACATGCCAAGTCCAGACTGCGTGAACGTAACATCTTTTTAAGTAATACACCGTTAGACATTCTGCTGATTTATAAATTCATCTTCATAATGACTTTCCAATAGATATATACCTCGAAGAAAAGAGAAAATAAATAATGTTGCATTTTTTTTTAAATTTAAAAACCTCTTTTGATCTTTGTTTAAAATTTCTTGGTTACTTTTTAAAAACACATGTGTTGAGTTGTAAACATCATCAGTATAACTCTATTTCCTTCTCGTTGACAATCCACATTTGAAAATCTTTGGATATTTTGATTTATTGGTAACGTTTGAAAAGAATTGAAAATTTGATTTTGAAATTATTGCTGTTAAATTTATTACCATATATATATATAATCCGTCACTTTCAAGCAATATAGTTATAAATCTAATTTTTAAAATAATTCAGTAACAAGATAATAACCGTATAACGCGCGCCCGCTTTTTTACGAAAAAATTTGAAAAATGCAATTCTCTAGCTCTAGTGTTTTTAAGTCATTTATTGGAGGTACTATCCCAGGTTTATGAAAAAACAGTATACTTTTAGTACAAACCTTTAAGCTCATACGGAATGTCTTTACTATAAAAAAAAACGGTGTTTCGATATACGTAGATGTCTAATTCTTTTTATGCTCTCGTCTCTTTTTTATTTTAAAACTGTCAACACCCAGCGTATAACGCGTACCCGTAATTTCAGTCCTATTTTTTAAATTCCTACTATTAGCTCACACTCTCTATATATTTATTTATTTTGGTGGAATTTTAAATCGTTAATAAAATGCATTTTAAAGCGCTCGATTGAGCTGAAATTTTATATAAATGATTATTTTGGATGACAATATAATAATTTAATTACAAGTAATAAAAATTAATTTTGATTAAAACTAATTATTTAAAGAACTACAAATACAGCCACGTTGGCATCATTTTTGGCGACTTGTGTCAAAACTTGAAAAGGTTTTTTTTTCTCACGTTTTAAAGCATTCAGTTGAACTGAAATTTATATACCCGACTGTTTTGGATGACAATGTGATACTTTAATAATTAATAAAAATTAATGACCACTTAATGTTGTGATTCTGTCCTATGTATATACATATTTATATTAATTGTAACTATTTAATAAAAAGTAGCTAAAATAAAAATTTTCTTTGTTGATCTAAGAAGGAATTGACTTAAAATAAATTATTTTATGTTGCATGTTTGTGTTAAAAATGCGCGTTATACACCCGATTATACGCATATATTATATTGCATGCATATAATGTTGTTCCAAGACATTTTTAAAATTTTCCCAAGATATTTGAAATGATTAGATAATGTAAAATAATCTTTCCCAATTAAGAAATTGTAAAATTACTACTATCCGAGCCCCAACGAAAAAGTTATTAAAAGCAAAACTAATTACAATCAACACAGGTATTTCTTTCTAAGTACTGTTGTAGCACATTAGAAACCGAGCAATAACTTACCGGTCTTTCTTAGACCGTAGCACTTTCAGCAACACTGACACACAACTGTCTCAAGGAAATGCCAATTCCATGAGCAACTCGCAAATTGCAAACACATCTTGAGAATCGCAGAAGCTGTCTCGATTGACTGACCATGTCCTTGACAGTTGGTCATGCTCGCGTTTTCTCTACTTTTCCTGGGAAATCTCTCCTCGCTTTCAAGATCAGGAGCTATGCAAATGCCCTCAGGAAGTGATACATATTTTGACAAGTTCTGGAGGAATGAAGACACAAATGCCTTTTGGTGTGTGGTAGCCATGAGCGGAATATCGATTCTCAATCGGGAAGATTTCACAGATAGATCAGCCCTAGCAGCCCACATCCTAATGTTGAGTGAGCTGTGAGGCGTTTATAATACTCTCTTTCCACAGTTTCCCACAATTATGGTAATAGTTCTTGAGGTAAAATTGGAACTCTTGACCGAGATGTTTGTTAAAATAAATGAAGTGTGAGTCGCTTGAACGTGAAATTAAACTTCCTGAAGCGTAATGATGGTTCAGAAACTTCACTATTTTGCTTTTTTTCAATTCCTATTAGTTCACTCTCTCCTTATATATACATACCTCGTTTAAATTTTCAATCGTTAATAAAATACTTTCTATTCATCTACTCAAGGTCAAATATATATTTTTAAACTTGTAGTGGATGGCACTTGATGTTCAAACAGTTTTTTTTCACACACACAAATATTAATTCATTCATTAAATCAAAAATGAATAAATAGTAACAAAGAAAAATAATAGTCCAACACCACCATATATAGGAATGGAAATCGTCCATTGTATCCCTGTAGAGCAATAGATAGGGCGTCGGACTTTCAATCCAAAGATCATGGGTTCGAATCCCACCTGGGAAGGCCTAATTTCTGAGAATGTGATTTCTTTTTTACTATACTATTTTATTAGAATAATTAAATTTAATTAATGAGTAAATAGAAAAACAAACAAAAAAATAGTCTAACACCAATCATAGAAAGGAAAATGGAAAATTGCAAGTAAACTCGCTTTCTATTTTGTCAATATTGTGATTCTATCATATGTATATACATATTTATATTAATTGTAACTATTTACTAAAAAGTAACTAAAATAAAATTTTTCTTAGTTGACTTCAGTAGAAATTGACTTAAAATTTTTTTATGTATTGCCTGTTTTTACATACGCAGATATATAAAAACTGTAAATTTAAGAATTTTAATATCAGCACAGAAATTGATAATTTTTTAATACCGGTTGATTCAAAAATAGTGTGACCATTTTCAGAGCATCATAAATTTTTATTGAATAAAGTTATTTACTTGAAATTTTTAGAGTGCGGGTTCCTTTAGCATAGTACACTTTCAGTAAACGTTTAGCCAAGCCAAAAGAGCTTTCTCGAACATTTTGGGGGGGGGAAGGGGGGGATCTTTCTACCTTCCTCTTTGATTGCTTTTTGAAGCCCTTCAAGAGTTCTTACTTTACATCCATTTAATTGTTGTTGTTTTTTAAGTACTCCCATAAAAAATATTCGCAAAGAGCACAGTCAGGGTGATGATAGCTATTTCTCATAAGGAAGAAAATTTATTCATTTATAATTTTTAGGCATTTTATAGTTCATTTTGCAGTATAGCATGGTGCAGAATCTCGGTGAACTAAAAACTTTCCTCACAGGTAAAGACGTTTACTTTCTTTGATCATCTGCTTCAAAACTTTTTGCTGATAATATGTAGCATCAATTTTAGCCTTTGGTTCTACACTAAAAATGGTTTTGTTAAGCCTTGAGAGAACATTTCCATCCATACCATGACACCTGACGGCTTACTTGCCTTTTCCAAGCTTTTCGCGTGTAATATATCTTCGTTTCGCCAGTTGTAAATGACAGATGAAACATTGCTTTATCGAAGCTATTCATGTTTTGTATATATCTTTGCGTAACATTAAATACAGAGGCAAAGAGCGTTTTTTTTTTTTCCTACGGTCTTTGCAGACATTTGACGACCGACTGATTTATTCACCTTTTTAAAACCAATTTTTCTTTTATCAGACGACAAATTGTCTATTGCGATACCTGTAGTTTGTTTACCAAAGTTCTTTGAGGCAGAGGATTTTCTAAGGCGATAATACTTTTTAGCTTCTTTTTTTCTTTTTCATAAAGGACTTCCTTTCGTTCACATTTTTTTCCTGGAGCTTTTGATTACGAGCCAAATTTTATTTCGATTCAAAATTTAGATAGTAATACATTAGAAAAATGTCTTTTTGATTTTTAAATGCTTTATTTATAGCAGAATTTCAACAAACATCCTTCAAAAGCATTACAATTTTGTTCCAGGTTTGAGGATATTTCGGTACTATAATTTACTTCTACTGATGAAAGTAGTTAGATTAATAATTTAAATGATAAAACCATTAGTAAAACGATAGAAATTCACCATAAATAGTTATATATTTTTAAAATTAGTCACACACACTAATTTTGAATCATCCGAAGACTTTATGCTTCTCAGGGCATTTATCAAAACACCCTCATAGCTTCAAATTATTTTCCCTAAATTTTACTGTAAGCTTATATTACTTCGAATGTGAACAGGATATTTTTTCCGAAACTGGTGTCTGCGGTTAAACCCAGCATCACAATAATAACGCCTATTGTTTTACTATTCGTGACATTGCATCACACTCATAATTTCATAAATACTCACGAACTACTTTTCGCTAATGCAAAGGCTTTTGCATTAGCGAAGGATATAAGATAAATTATGCAAGTTTTGTTTTGTTTTTCCCTGATAGGACAGAAATGTAAGTGTTAAAAAAAAACATCTTTCAGATTTTTTTTCACATAATTTTCAAATATTTTTTTAAAACTTTAAACGTAAGAAAAAGGCATGCCAAAAAAATGTTAAAGTAAAAATATGAGAGAAGAAAGATTTTCTTCTAAAATATTACAAAAGTTTAGCAACAGACATACTTGAAAATATAAAATATTTAAAAACAGAACAGTCTCTTTTAAATTTATAATGTGTTTTTGACATTACTTTTTAGGCAATAAAACTATAAATGACATGTTATAATGAGCCCATGATACACTATTACACCTGAATACGGTAACGGCTATAAATACAATTAATATGTGATTAAAAGAAGTAAATTGATTTATTAGTCTAATTATAGCAAATGTAAGTTTAATTCACACACTAACACATAATTAAAAGTATTTAAAGATAAAAAATGTAAGAGACCAAAAATAATTTTCTGGTAACACTTCTAATGCATACAGCATATATCAGATTATTTACACAAAGTTTCAAACCTAATAATATGACAATATATTCTGAAAATAAAAAAAAATCAAGAATTGAATGAAGAACTTTTTTGGCAATTTTTCGAAAATCAAAAAATAATAATAATAATAATAATACAACCGTTTTGAGTGGTGCTCAATAAACAGAATTTAATCGCCTCTTAGTAAAGCAAAAAAAAATCCACTGAATTTATTTTTAGCAAATGAAATTAAAGCCAGTAATGCTCTATTTTAAGTCTCTTTGTGAAGACCCCCCTGGGTCTCGCCCTGGACACCAAGATTAATTTGAGGCAAAGAATCACTAAGAGCCATTTTGTATAATAATAACGTATTTATTAGATCAAATCTAAAAAAAAACTCTAATAACATATAATATTTCTATGTTACGTCAAACAAAAGGGATTTACCTTTAATATTAAATTAAATTACGAATTATGAAATTAATCAATAATTATGCGCAAGATCAAATAAGGTCTACCGAAATAGGAAGTCCGAGAAATACACGTACTCGAATTATTAGCTTTCATTAACTTTAACTAATTTTACTAAACTAACGCTTATTTTAAGCGTTCATAAATTATAGTTACCGCTTGGAATATCCGCTTTCTAGTTCTTCCGTAGAATAACAGCAATAATGCTTCACTAACGTAATCTCATGTAATCCTCTAAATTTGAGGCTACTGCTGCTGGCTCAATAGCCTTCATCCTAGCTAACTTACAAAGCTCTACTTAAATACCCTATCTACTTTGCATATCCCGTTCACCTTTTGGAGTTGATTGGAAATATACGCGTATTTATAATCCCCAAAAAGACGCCTAAGAATATTAGTGGAAAGGCTCCGTATAGATTCGTCACATCTTTTGGAAAATATTTTTTGTTAAATTCAACAATCTCCATTTTTAATAGTAAAAAAAAAATCAGAAATAATATTAATCCAAATTTTTATACCACCAGTTATCAATACTGTGCGTGCGAGTGTATGCATATATAAAATTTTTCCACCATTCTTTTATTCACAACCAAGCACGTAACGTTTAGAACAACTATTAGCATAACAAACATAAAATCAGACGATAACGTTACACAGCAATCGATTAAATAAACATAAATCGATACAAGAATTATTGTTGCCACAGTGCCAAAACGAAATAATTAATTACATCTTTCTTAACTCTTGAATCAGTGGCACAAGCTGCCACAGCAGTCTCCTTATTACTATCTAGTCCTTCATCGCTATCGCAACATTTCAAACAAAGTAAGAATACATATTTTTATTCACCTGTGTCGCTTGTTACTCACAATATTCTAAGTGTACTTGAGAATCACGAGACCATGAACACGAAAAAGAGAAATGTTCTTCAACCACAACTTCAAGTCATAAAAGCACTACAAATTAGTGTCATGATCTTTAATGCAAGTTGAAAACTTTTTATATACGTTAATGGCGATTATAAATCAAAACCACCTGTTAATCATTCTAGCATTAGCCTCACAGTGCATTTCAATAAGATTCCAAAATAAAAAATGTCAACTTTAATTCCACAGAGAAATTTTTAACCTCCATTAGAAAAGGAACTAATGCAATCGGTAAACAAGTGAAAAGAAAAATATGCACATATGTTAAATCCGTTAAAGCAACGCGCGATAGTACTCAATGATATGTAGTTTGAGTTTTCAGTTTTTTCCCTCTCACTTGCTATCAAATTAATTTGCTTAAAGCGAAAAAGAATTTTAAAGAAATATGTTTAAAGAAACAGTTTTTATTTTAGTAAATTTAAAAGCGTGGTAATGTTTATGAGCCATTTTGTGGATAAATAGAAATTTCATGCAATATTAAGAGAATTAAAAATAAATATGTACTATTAAGGTTCCTCTCAAATATAACAGCAAAGAAACATATTTCATGGATAATTCTTTTAAATATAATTCCAATTTATGTTACACAATCCTAATGGGAAAAAATCATTAGTTCTGCTAAATAAAAATAAAAGCAATATAAGATTGCAAGCAATGTATATAAAGCAAAGATTTTTAAATGGTACCTTGAGAAGAAGCCATACCGATTGTTCAAAGAGCCAGATGTTGTTGACATTAAAGTCGTATTAATTCGATTAGGCTTGTTATACTCCGTATAACTGACAGTAATTTTCTAAAAGAAATCTTTACTGCTAAGTACACTAGAAGAGGAAAACCCATACTTCAATTGATACATGTCGTAAAGGAGGACTATTTAGTCTTTAAAACTAAGAACTGAAAGAGTTCGTCTGCCAGTAAAGGTGTTTTAAAAACGTCTGGTTCAGAAGGTCTAAGCCCATCCTGGGGTGTCGTGCTATGCATGATGATAAAGTAGCATTCATCGCACGATAACTTTCAAGACTGGTTAAGACTTTTCTGGTCGAAAATCGAATTCTCCACATTGGAACAAAATGAAACAGAAAAACATCCGGATTAAACAATCTGCTCAGGACTATTCAATACATATCAAATCGATGACAGAAAATTAAGCTGCTAATCCAACGTCGTTAACATACCCGTTATCTGTTTTGGCCCCACAAAAAAATCCGTTAACTAAAGCCAATAGGCTTCGTAATCTTGTCACGATCAGATTATGAGCTGGCCCCTATTCTCCACAATTACAAATATGCTAAAGTGGGGCGTTTGAGTACCACAAATGGAATCAGGATTCGAACATACCAATCAAATTGAATTGCGAGCATCACATACAAAACTTAGTGTTCTAATTTTTGAATGAACGCCATTTTTTTTAGTTCCACGAGGATTACTAACGATGGACTTCATAATTTTTTGGACCACAGTCAAGTGACGAAAAGGATAACTACACTGATACCTCATTTGCCAAACTTCGATGCGAGGATTTGTGAGATGCAATTCAGTTTAACATGCAACAGCTCTCTTATTATTCAATCTTCAATGAAACCAGGATTCGAATCTCCAGTTGAACATGACACAGCTGACCATGAAGTTCGAGATCACTATCCTTCAGCAACCGCAGCCATAATAATAGTTCGGGGATAATTAACTAGGTTTTTCTAATGAAAATTCTAATTATTAATAATATTTTACTCTAATCAACAATAATTCCTTATGAATTTAACTAATTTTGTATTACGAAATGTAAGTGGCACTATAGTTGGTTTAATAAATAATTTAATGCTATTAATATAAGTTACAAAGGAAAGAAGTAACACGGATGTAACAGATAGACTAGACAAAGTCACCTAGTAGGTTGAAGCAAGTGTCCCAGAGGTCCACAACATGATGGATACCCTGGGTTAAGAAGCTCCGCTGTTGGTTTTGGAGCATCGGAGCATTGTTATCGTAGGAAAATTGCAGTTCTTTCAGAGCTTTCTTGAGGGCGGCGACGGTCCGGGCTGTAAGAGGGGATGTTCCATAAACTCTCAGCGGATTTGCCGTAATAATGTTTGGCACGCCACAGCCACATGAGGACGAGCATTACCATACAAGATAACCCCGCTGGACAGCATACTACGTCAGCGGTTCTTGATATTCTTTCTTAGTTCATGCAATGGTTCATATGCAATCAAAATACGTGTCAACATTGACAGTCGTATCGTTTGGGGACATTAATGATGCGAACGATGCTTTTTAATGTGCTTTCATGCTATCACACATGCACTTGGCGGAATCTGACGATATCGCATGCATTCTCGGCACTCTATGCCCTCTTCATGGGCATGCTCAGTCATCTTTGTCTTCAAACTGCGGAGTTATTACAGCAATGCCACTTAATTTCATACCTCAAACTGACACATTTAATGGAATAAATACTTTAATTTCTAGTAAAATTTATCGTAGATCACATTTTAATACGACGGTCTTTAATGAACTCGAACCTACAGCGATCCGCTGTGTAGCACTAACCTCTAAGATTTTGCAATTTATTGATGTCTTTCAGTTTTTTAAGTGAAAATTTAATGACTATGATATGAAATTTTTCAAAAACATCTTACATAAAATAGAAAGGGATAAAATAAATTTCTCTTAAATTTATAAGATATATGATAAACTACTTATAATAAAAATTTCTTCTTAAAAAACAGCAAGACCTCCAACTAGAAAATAAATTTTCTATACACCTTTACACGAGGGAAATATTTAAAGTGTCATTAATTTTATTTTCTACAACAATCAACGCATATACTTCAACCTACGAGTAATTTTCAGCTTCAGAACAGTTATAATTTTATAACGGCGATAACAAGATAACTTTACAGAGTTAATAGCGAAGTAAATTACTTCCTAGCGAAAAAAAGCCCCTGAGAGATCAATTTCAAATTAAAATATGTCTACTCCAGAATTTTTTTTTTTTTTTAACAAATGGTGTTATCGATTGACATTAATTTAATCAACAAAGTATTTCATATATGTCTTGAAAAAAATGTTGCAAACCTTCTCAGAAAATAAAAATTTGATTCGCAAGCTTAAAAAATTATATTAATAAATAAGATATTAAATTTTTTTAAACATTTAAATGAACACAAATATTGATTTTTAATGAACTTTTAAAAAAATAGTGGGAAAATGTTATCTGCTTTAATCTTTCATTTAAAATACAAAGCTAACTGAAATGTTTTAAAGTCTGGTTCAAACCGGAGATTTCTTGGACTGATTGCCGTTTTGGTAGAAATGAACAATGATGCCAATTTGATAAATCAATTAATTAATTTTATAAATATTTGAAAAATAATCATTGGCCATTTTCATGGTTTTTAGTCAGAAAACTAACGAACACATTTTAAAATATTACCAAACATTTAGAAAACTTAATACCAGTGTTTTAACCACAGAAACAACATATTTTCATACAAGATTTAAATAAAATTTCTTTTTTTTATATATATAAACTAACACCTTTATTTTTATAAAGTTCTTCTTACGTGAATATAGAGCATTAATTTTCCGCTTCACTGACACAACTAACAACCCATACAAACATACTTCCCATAGATATCTATCGCAATAAAAGAAAATGAATTAGAAGTGCGCTGCACTTTTTCAAAGTACATTACTTAATCCACGGGAAACATGTGACCTGTGTGAGAAATGGTTGATTAAAGTTTAAGAATTCTGAAATTAGAATCCACAATAAAGGCTTTTTGTAAGGCAAGGTATTCATTTTGAAATAGATCAAAATTATTTTTTTAACGTAGTCTGAAAGGCTTCGTATAATCTGTTGTATCCCACCAAGTATAAAATGCTCTCCACCCCCGACTAAATGTTCCTCGGAAGAAAAAAGATCGCATTAAAAACAATTGTAGCATCATAAAACACTAAACCACATCAACTTTCCATTGTGCAGCGTTTACGTGCAACTGTTATTTACAAGTCCCAACATTCATTTTACGAAAACAATTCACTTTTTGACTTCCTTCATTACAATTTCCCCCAGGACTCGTGAAAGAAATCCACCCTTTTGAATTCTAACACATTGAGAACTAAGGTGTACCTCCACAAACAGAACGAAATCAACAGTCACAGGCCACCACCATCACATTGTCGAAGACATGATGAAAAGCTAAGCAATAATTTTATTAGGATTTTATTTTATTTTCTTAATGTTAAAACTCAGAAAGTAAAAACCCGCAACCATGACCTAAGCTCTAGCAGCTACACCCCCGCAAAAGGCATTTATCAGACGATCTGGTTACGCTAGTGTTCAATTCAGTGTGTTTCCTTCTTCTCCCTTCAACCCCACCTTTTCGAACCAGAGACAGTTTTCGTCTAAAAGCTTATTATCTTGTCTGTTGCCAAGGTGATTGAGAGGGGAATAACACGAGAATATTTTATTCGCGAAATAAAAAAGGCACACCCCGCTCAAAGATGTTTTTCTTTTGTGTCTAGATTCTTAAAAAGAAGGGCAAGGCACGGTTTATCCACAAAAGGATTAAATTTGAAATACAGCGTAGAACATTTTCAACTCCGCAGATCCGCTTCACACGATTTCGATCAATTTTCAAAAACACAATTGAAAACTTACGAATTGAGTTGATAATAGGCATAAAAGTTCTCAAGAAATAAAATTACCTGCAATTCTTTTAAGTGTGATTCACAGCTGGAAAGTTGTCCAAAAAAAGGGGGGGATGAATAAATGCTTAAGATTATCAAAATAAAAACCGTAATAACTCGAATCTAAGCCGTATCCCAAATTCTCAACAAGTCTTTTTGGAAAATGAAACATAGTGTAAAATAGTTTAGAATCTGTTTTTGCCCTAATTGCCCCATCCAATGCTTTTTTTAATTCGATTCTAAGCCGCACCCGATTTTCAGCAGCTTTAATATTGGAAAAAAGTGCGGCTCAGATTCGAGTAAATACGGTATTGAATGAAATAAAGAAAACTATATGATGAATTAAGCTACAAAATTCATAAGATTTCTTTTGAAAGTTTTCCAAGTCAACTCTAAAAACATACTTTTTTATAACACAAATAAATCAAATTTATTTTCTTAAAAAATCAAATATCTAAACATTTTCTTCCATCGATTAATGAAAAGCAATAAATACCGTGAAATCCGGCGTATAAGCATTTTAACCCCAAAAATAAGATCGAAAATTGCGGGTGCGCATTATAATCCGGTTTTAAAGATGAGAGCTTTAAAAGTAAATTAAAAAAAAGATGAACACACACACAATAGGGAAAAAAATTCGACTTCTCCAAAATCTAATGAAATATTGTTTATTTAAAACAAATAACAATCCTTGTGAACTTAAAGACTTGTTGTTCTAGAAGTATACTATTTTTTTCTGAAGCTTGAAATTATACCTCGAATAAATGACTTCAAAACATCAAAGCATTGCGCAAGTTCATTTCAGATTTCTTTACAAAAAAGGAGGTGCGCGTTATACGCCGGATTTTACGGCACTAACTGATAAATGCCATTTGTGTATACATTTTATATTATTTCGAGGCACACAAGTAGCGTATTTTTCATATTTTATGTATATTTTATTTGTATAGTTTTAAATACAGTAATGAACAGAATAAAGTTTTAAAATGAGTAACGAACTTTAAAGTTACTAACACAATGAAGAAAACGATACTTGAACTCTAATCTTCCAGTCTCAAAGTTCAACACCAAGTGATTCGTTCTAGTAGAGACCAACTTTAATGCAGGGCTGGGCAAATAGCAGAATGCTAAGATAGTAAGAAAACCAAACATAAAGAGAAAATGTTTTCTATATTTGGGTCGACATATATTTGGGAGCAAAGTTTTTCACGTATGAAGATCAATAAGTGTAAATATAGATACAAATTGGCTAACATAAACTTGCAGGCTGTGATGAAAATTTCTACAAGCAATCCGATTTCAATAACCTTGTAAAAAAATGTGATAGGGTGCAGGGGCGGCTCTAGGGCCGGATCCCTTCCCGGGGCGGCATTCGGATAGAACTTGAAAAATATTTTTTTTTTACAAAAAATTTACATATTTCCTGAAATATTATTGGGTGGGAATTTGGAATTTATTTAATTATCTTATTTCCTTTTTTTGTACTCTATACGTTTAATCAGTGACGGTTTATCCATTGGGCGCCCAGGGGCCCGGATAAGCTGGACTTAACAAGGTTTTCTGGTAATAAATTTCAATCCGCCAGTGTGAAAGGGACCCGTAGATCTGCGCTCAGGACCCGAAATTAGCTTAAACCGGCACTGCGTTCATTGCCTGTTTCTGTTGAAACTTGAAGGGTTCGAGATGGAAGTACATGTTAAATAATTAAATTTGATATGTTTACACATCTTTCACTGGTAACTTTCTCTCCAGCCCGGAGTGGGGTCACTATTCTTTTTACCTATCCGGAGTCCGATTTCAGCTATCCAGGGGACAGGGGTAATTAGAATTTTCGGTTAATAGAGAAGCACATGAGATGTTTTATTTTAGTCTCGAGTGTAGTTTCTAAGTTAAAATAAACGCTTGTGATCCTCACCATCAGTAGGCTCTTTTTCGAAGAAATTGGCCTGCTGAAATGGGTGATTTCTTCTCTTACATTTTACTCGTTTCAAATAATAACAGATAACTATGTTCTTAATTTCGAATTATTTTGTATTTTTTAAGACGTAAAATAATACATCTAATTGTTATACATCTCCCTTTTCGTTCGCAAAAATTATTCTGTAGGTGTGTATCTATGTAAACAATTCATCGTTTTTAATTATAATTTTTTGCTTTAAAGAGAGAGGAGGCATCTTCCATTTTTGCCCGGGACGGCAAAACTACTAGAGCCGGCCCTATAGGGTGCATTTGTCTCATTAAACTGATCCTAAAATTAAATGTTCGTGCCGCTATACATTAAATGAAATTATCACAGTAAATAAAATGAATGAAACTGTCCCTATTTTACTTACAACTTATAATTATTGATTTTTATGATACTGTTTACACTTTTTCTGAGATGTAAAGTTAACTAATGAATGCAATCATTTTAAAAAGGTGCGACTCCCCGGTATCCTGTTTCCACAATGAGGGTCTCGAACCAAAATAATTGCTCTCCCCTGCTTTAAAGGACGTCCTCAAGTTGGAAATTGTGAGTGTATTTTGATCAAATGAATAAGTTCTCAAAATGATTTCCTTTGTATAAATAACTGGTTCGATCGCTGGATGCTAACTAAGAAATAAATTACCGTGAAATCCGGCGTATAACGCGCACCTATATTTCACAAGCTGAACTTTTTAATTTGTAGGTATATTCGCCGCATAATGCGCATCCCCTTCTTTAACGAAGAAATCTCAAATATTAGCATGCATTGCTTTTACGTTTTGGTCATTTATTCGAGGTATTATTCCAGACTTTTGAAAAAATAGCATACTTCTAGAACTACAACGCTTTCAGGTCATAAGGCAAGTCGTTTATTTTAAATAAACAGTGTTTCGATACTTGTAGAAGTACATTTTTTTTATGTTCATCTTTTTGTTATTTTTAAAGCTATCGTTTTTATACCCGGCGTATAACGTGCACCCTTAAGACTGTCTTCGGTTAATGTTAAAGAATAGGACCAGAATTTGGAACATTTTTTCAGATATAAAAGAAATGAACATTTTATGATATTCTGGCTCCACTATCCTTTAGAGAGCAGCATTTTTTATCATACTTCCCATTTTTAACCGAGTTGAATTGTTTTTCTCGTGTAAAATGTGTTTCGCATTTTTGCTCCTATACCGTAATGTTAAATGGGCTATCTATGCCTTCACGTATTAAAACGAAAAAGAAAGTATTCATGGAACATTTTGAAGTTTTTAAAAACACTCTATTGTTAACAGAGGTATGAGTTATAATATTACAAATTTCCATGGAAATTGAGGCATATTTTCTGTCTTAAAATGTGCTTCGCGTTTAGTTCAAGCTCTCATACTTTCACCGAAGACAGCCATAAGTTTCGATCTTATTTTTTGTGATCAAAGTGCGCGCTATTCACCGGATTTTACGGTAAGTAAAATCCACTGAAACTTGTCACGTTAATACTTCAAAATTATTAAAGGTTAATACAATTACGATAAAACGTAAATGGTTTTAATAATAAAAATGCCAAAAATAGGGGGATTAATAAAGGCATTTCTAATGTTTTACATGAAACATTTGATATAAAAACAGATAACAAAATAAGTAATTCTAAGACTCTAGCAACCTCATAGTGACGAAAACTTAAATAATTTATTGCTCTTCTTTTTAATATAAAATATAAATAAGTTTTTGAAAATGTTGTTCCTAATCTTTACAAAAGCAATTGTCCTTTAAAAAAATCAAAGAAACAAAAAAGATTGAACTAGTTTGGAATGAAAGTGAAATGAAGAAAATATTAAACAAAAAAAACCAGACTAAAAATTTTCGAAATCATTCACTTCATGTATAAAAGAAAAATACATCCCAGATACCATACAAAAATTCTGATTTTCATAATATTATTTGCGTTTTCTTTTCTTTCCCTGATATTTATCAAAATTATTTTTTTTTATGTCATTCCGGTTCATTTCTCAATATTCTGAGTTTTTAACAAATATATAGCTGTAAAAAAATATACGAATTATTTTTCTTCTTCAGCCAGCGTTTACCCAATATGCGTAAAACATTTGGAAATCACGAATCCGTGTTTGAAAAAAAAGTAAGAAAAAATACGATGGGAACAATAACTTATGGAAATGACACATATTTAAAAACAAGTAAAAGCAACAATAACTTCGCGCATGACCTGTTTTCATCTAAACAGAAAACACGTTTTGACCCATAAATCTGAAACGACAGATTTCCTACGAAAGCTACACGCTTACCACCTTTTTAACACTAAACGCTTTCATTATTGTTGTTATTATCCACCTTCCTTTTCCTATTCTCTGCTAAGTAACAACAGTTAACTTATAGTACTATAGAAAGGGAAAGGATGTACGGGAATCTAAGCAAGAGGGATTGCATGCACACTATTCTTATTAAGTTAATAATCTGCTCCATGCAAAAGCAAACAAGGCCACATTATTTAATAGTCCCGAAATATTCTTTTCGGAATTATATAACACTACAATCTCGGTTAATAAGACAAAGTATATCAAAAATATAAAGTATTAGTAACAAATCAATGTCCAAATATATTTTGGCCTCAGCATGCTAATATATATTTCGCTACACTGTCATAATTTGTTTGAAAATATAACAAGAAATTAAATTCCAATCTTTCATTCAATAGCATCATAATATAGGGTAAGGCGAGATAACTTCCTGTTTTGAACATGTTGCAGTGATGTTCGTAGAGAGGGGAGGGATTTGGTGGAAGGGGTGGAATGAGATATTTGTGTTCCCGCCTGTCTCAGTCTCAAACATGTTGTGGTCGAGGCAGCAGCGCTCTTTTGCCGTGGAGTTGTACTTCTCTAACGTTCGGTTGGTAATTGCAGTGCAACGTGCTTTTCGACGTCACTTTCCACAACGAGGTTGTATTCGTGATCAGAAATGTGTTTTAATATGGATAGAAGCCTTCAGAGAAACGGGGAATATTTCCAAGGAAATGACCTCCGAAGATTGTTAGACCACCTGTGTAAATGCGCGGGACGAGTTCATATGTCAATTCTCATCGGTATGTGACAATGATTCAGGGGCTGTGGGTTGCCTAGTGGTTAGAGCATCTGACTAAAGGCCTGGGTTCGATGCCCGATGCCCCCAAATACCCTCCGAGTACACACGGAGTACGTGCTCGTTAAATCAGTGGGTCCGAAGTCTTGTGGGCTGAGTTACGAGCGCAGGGAAATGGAGAAAATTTCCCTCCCCTTCAGTTCCATGCAGAAGTTGTGGAGGTGGAGATAGGTGGTGTCGCCATCTATCGTCCCTTCGGGGAATTTCGCCGAGCTAAATCGTACTGTCACCTGTATGGTGCTCAAGGCCAACGACAGGCGTACTTCTAGCCCCTTACCACGATAAATTTCGTGGGCCTCGATCTGACTACGTCAGACAGGTGGCATTAGAAACAACAACAACGATCCAACAATTATTACCCGCACTCCAAAGAAAGGGATTTTTACAACGTTTGGTTACAACAAGATGGGGCCACAGCCCACTCCTCCAGGATTTCGATAGGTATTTTAAGAGCATCCTTCCCCGAATGACAGATCTCCGTGCCAGGGGACATAAACTGGAATGCGTGTTCACATGATTTATCCCCTTCTGTTCACTTCCTGTGGGCTTATCTCAAGTTCTATGTTTTTCTTACGAAGATCGCTCCAATACCCTGGAAGACCTAAGGAACAACATCAGAATCGAAATTGACAATATCCCAGTCGATGTGCTTGAAAAAGGTGACTCAAAATTTTCGAAATAGACAGCATTAGTATATTGATAATGGAGGGCAACATTTAACAGACATTGTGTTTAAAACTGTGTAAATTCAAAATTCCAATGTAGCATGTTAGGCAGAAAATAACAATTAAGTCAAATGAAACATGTAGTGTATTTTATTGCATTTTCAAAACAAGAAGCTCCCATGCCCCACCCTGTAGAACAGGGGTGGGCAATTGTTTTGGCTTGAGGGCCACATTGTAAAAGTGGAGGATACCCGAGGAAAGCACCTTTTTTAAATGATTGCATCCATTAGTTAACTTTGTATCTCAGAACAGTGACTAAGTAAACTAAATAAAATCCTTTATTTTATTTAGTTTACTTTATTGTGCTAATTTCACATAATCTATTACAGCTACAAGCACATTAATTTTAAGAATCAATTTTATTAGACAAATGTACCCTATAACATTTTTTTAAAATTCAGGAGTGAGATTGCTTGATGAAATTCTCAGACAACCTACCAGTTAATGTCAACCAACTTGCATCTATTATGTATATATTCACTGTAGTCAGTAGCGCACACAGGAATTTTTCAAGAGGGGGGGGGTCCTGGGTCGAAAGTTCACAATTCTTGTATCAAGCTCCTTTAGATTTTGTCGATATTCGGGAACAAAACACAGTAAAAAACTAATTATTGAATAAATAATTAGCATTAATTAATAAAATTAATCATTAATAACAAATACTTAATTAAATTTTTCATACTATAAACTTAGAACTATAATCAATCGGAAAAAAATCAAGGGCTTTGGGGGTCCGGACCACCTTGTGTGCACCACTGACTGTAGTTGATCTTCATGCAAGAAAAAATTTACAAAAATATATGTTGACCCAAATACAGAGAGCATTTTTTGTTTATTTGGTTTTCTGTGACTTCATGGGCCACTATTTGCCCACCCCTATAATAGATCATACTGATGGACTGCAAATCTTGCAAAAATTATAAAAATCATCTACCATCAGAAATTAGCCCAAAATTATGAACTTCCTTCATTAAAAATCATATTCTTTTTAAAATTACTTTAATTATAAATACGTAGATAAGAATTAAAAACAAAAAAAGGTAAATTTCATTATTTTAACTTATTAATATAAACATTTATTATTTTAAATTAGAAACACATTCATAACAAGTGTGATATCAAGAATATATAAAATTATATTGTATTCAAGGCATCTGTGTAATGAAGTGGACAATTTTGCATCCATGATGAACACAATCAGAAAATGAATGCTTAAAACATATCCACAATAAAATGAAAAAATATAAAAATACAGAATTGCAGGTATTGAGCTACAATATATATAATCCTCAATATATATATTTACAGATACAAATCCAAATTACTGCAGAATTAAAATTATGCACTCCTTTAAAATAAACATAAAAATTCCATTCATTTTTAGAAGTATAATTCATACACGCAGTAATTGGACGAAAAACCTCTTTAAGAGATATTTTTGAAGTGTTGTAACTAATAATACATAACTTTTCCCCCATTTTAAATATATAAACAGCCCTATTAAATCGTAATGAATTGCAGGGTGTATTCTAAAATATGCTAGAAATATGAGGAATGAAGAAAATAAATTTTTCCATCCAAATTGTAAGCATTTTAGAATATTTATCTTAGAATCTCAGAAATGCATTTTACCAATTTATTTCATAAAGGTTCCTTTATTCTTTAAATTATTTGCTTAAAATTATGTTACATTAATTCCCAACTATAAATACACACACATTTTAAAAGTTTTAGATTCATGAATATGATTCCATATGTAAATGGCATGCAAATGATTTTCAGAAATTTTTATGCATTTCTTGAGAAAGAACAGGATTAATTTTTTTTCCCAAGATGAAAATATAAAAATAATGTAGAAAACATGTAGAAAAATAACTACAAAAATTGTAAATATTTGCAAAAAAATTTTTAAAAGATTATCATCACTCTAATATAGGGAATTTAATTATCACTCTAATATAGGGGTTTCCAATTTTTTTCCAACAGTGACCCACTTTAAAAGAATCTTCATACACTCCTTACATTTTATCTATAATATACAGCATATAATATAATGCTATGAACTACACAAAAAACACTTAAAGATCAACTAAGATGAACAGAAAATTTTTAAAAAGTGGCTTATCAATTTTTTTTAATACTTTGATATTCCATTTCAGGTGCATGGATCACACCTCCCTATATTATATCTATACATATTAATATGAATATTATCTATAATAACTACAATTCTATTTTAAAAAAGAAAAAAAATAGCACTGAATTTCAGTATACCCCTGAAATACTATAGACCATTTTTAAACTTCCATAGAACCTCGAGGAATAGAGTGCCGTAAAGAGGGTCTACATCGAACTTTTTTCCACAAAAATAAAAGAAAAAATCCTCACACACAAAAAATATTACTACAATTGCTATTTTTAAAATAAATTGATCAATGCTAATTTTCAAGTTAAAATTTTTTGGATGTGATTTTTCCTATTTTTTTTTTAAAAATTTAATTCAATAATGGCACCCACTTAACATCAATTACATTCAAAATATATACAATCCTGGATTTTATAACATTTTTATAGAGTAATTTTAAATAAACAGTTCATAGAAAGACAACAAGTAAAATTAATTCCAATACCAGTTTAAAAATAATGGTAAAACAATTTTAAAATTACATTTGTCTTAAAGAAAGTTATATATAACAATTGTTAAATTTTCCCAAAAAAAATTAATTTATGTGTTAAAATAAAATTTTATAAAATGCTTTTAAATTTACAGAAAATAAAATGCTGTAATACTTTAAGATATAAATTCAATTATTTTCAAATTTTAAAACCAATATACATTTAAAAGTTTCTTTTCAAAACAAAACATTTTTAATATTCTTCTCGGTTTGCTTATATATATATATATATATACATTCAAGGGGAAACCCAAAAATAATTGGATTGAAATCTTATGTCCAGTTCTAGGAATAGAAGAGAATTCTCCTGCAAGTTGGCTTTAGTAGACCTTTCTAAATCAATTACCCAAGTAATATCTGCAAAGGAGATAAATGTTTGATTACAGAGTTGTTGCTCTCAACTGTTCTCGTTTGCCACCTGCAAATCATTATGACAGATTTAAAGAAAAAAAAGGTATCTATGAAATTTTGCTTCCTACTTGAAATATCAGCAACAGAAACTAACCAAATGCTTCAACAGTATTTCAAGAAGAATGCTATGAGCCATACACAAGTTTTGAGTAGTTTGGGGGTTTTAAATGTAATGAGATAAGTGTTAAAGCTCTTGCTTCTTCTGCACTCCTTCAACATCTCAAAATCAAAAATGTGAAAATATTGGAAAAATCTGTCAATCAAAAAAATTATGGGACAGGAGTGAGTTGGAGCTCATGTCAATGGCTTTGGACTCAGAATTTACAAATTAGACAAGTTGCAGCTAAATATGTTCCTTGCTTGCTCACAGAGGATCAAAAAACATCTGAATTTGAGCCGGGATCTAAATCAGATTGAAAGGGACCCAAACTTTTTTATCAAAGTCATTACACATGATAAGAGTTGACCTTACTGATATTACCTAGAGACCAAACGAGGATCTAACCAATGGACGATCTTGTCTCATTGGTGTTCTCATTGGCCAAAAAGTGCAAAACTAGTGAAATCAAAGGTTTAAAAAAAAGATCATTGACTTTTTTTATATTCATAGAAATGTGCACCCAACTTTGTACACCCAAGTCAAACTATTAACCAGAGCTTTTTTATGTGGAAAATTGAAGATGTTTGCGAAGGATAAGAGGAGAAAAGCCCAACATTTGGTGATCAGGTGCCTGATTCCTAAATCCTTATAATACCCCAACACTTACAACCTTATCTATGAACTGCCATTTGGGCTTTTATAGATATGGACTATCGTTATTTTCCTATCCCCCAGAATCAAAAAAAATCTACAAAGGGAAGTGTTTCAAAACACACTGGATATATAAAATTTGAAGAGTTACAGAGATACTTCAAACTGTGGGAAAGGCTGTACAAGTGCATCGACTTGAATGGAGAATACTTTGAAAGAAAGTGAATGAATTTTATAAAAAAATTTAATAAATTAACTTTTCAGAGCAAAAATCCTGTTATTTCAGGGTCCCCCCTCGTTTATTATATATATAGTATCAGACATAGAAATGATTACTTTTTTACCATAGAATAAAACAAAAGATAATATCTCATCATAATTTTTTTTTTATTATTTGAGAAAAATTCAATCTTTATCATATATATTTCCTTTTAAAAAAAACATGAAAAAGGCAATGTGAATCAAACAAAGTTAAAATTGATAATGTCAAGGATCTACAACTAATATCTCCCAATATTCAAATTTTAATTCTGCTTCTTTTCAATGAGTTACTTTTTTTTCCCTTCATGCGCTCCAAAATTATAAGAGATAACAAATGTAAATTATTGAATGAAAAACTAAAAAAACTATAAGGAATTTTAATTTCTCTTTAAAAAAAACACACACACAATAAAATAGCATCCTATATAATGTGGATATAGTATACACAACATTAATAACACTTTTAAGTCATTCACAGAAATGTCAAGTGTCAACAATATAGTCATATAAATTTTGGAACAAAAGCAAAAACAAATAAATTTTCTTGTGTCATTTTATGTAAAAAGAAAATAAACACAGTTTTAGGAAGTTCTTGGTTTACTTAAAATATTTCTCAGCAAAACTTGATAACAATAAAAATAGAACATATTTCACTTTATATTTTAAAATGAATAAGTGAAGTAATTCTTAAATAATATATTTAAATATGACACAGTGCAATTTTCCATTATTTTATTTCTGAATAGGTAACACTAGCAACTTAAAAAAAATGTTTGATATACCTAAAATATAAACTGTTTCATTTTGTTGTTCACAATGTATTCCATTTACAAAAAAAAATGATCACATTTAATTCTTAATCGCCCATTATTACACTTATGTATAAATAATTAAGGCAATCATCAAATTATCAAATAATTAAGGCAATTTTAAAAAATTGCAGCATATTTTTGAAAGAAAATAAGCATCTTTTCCCTCTATTTGTGAACCAAAAGAATAGACTAACTTTCCATACTACATTTGGAAATAAATTACTGCAAAAGTGGCATATAACGCACCCCTATACTTTCAAGCTGGAATTTTTTCTTTTTAAATATATTCGTCATATAAAGTACATCATTTTTTAATGAAAAAACATAAAATGTACGTATGCAAACAACTCTTATGTTTCAAAATCATTTATTCAAGGCATTATTCCAAGCTTTAGATAAAAATAGTATACTTTTAGAACTACTATTAATTTAAGTTCATAAGGAATGGCATTTTTTTTAAATAAACAGTATTTCAATAAGTAGAAGCCTAATTTTTTCTATGCTCATCTTTTTGTGTGTGTGTGTGTGTGTTTAAAGCACTCATTTTCATATCCGGCATTTAATGTGCACCCGTAAATTTCGATCTTATTTTTTGAGTTAAAAGTGTGCATTATATGCTGGATTTTACGGTAATCTGTGTATATATGCATAATTTTGTAAATGAACTTTAACTATAATTCTATTTATAATAATTCTCTCTATTAATACAGATAATGGAAAAACACCTTTTCTGTTAATATCTAGTGTACTTCAGTTTAAAAGAAAAATATGGAAAAAAAATGCTTTTAACTATAATTAATGAAGTAGTCTGAATATATTAATATCTACTTAAGCCACTTAAGATTCATATGCTTAACAATCTAAATCCTTTTTTAAAACATAATTAGCATTTAATATCCAACAAAAATTGGACTGAACTAATATTTGATAAAGGAACTGAACTAGTCTTTTTTGAATAGCTAGCCAAAAGTTCACGATTATAACAACTCAGTTATTACGGCCACTGAAATTGGAGGAAAAATCAATAGTTTCATAAAAATTAAAGTAAAATACATTGCAAAGAAATTAATTAAATATATTCAAATGAAAATTAAACATCAATTACTTTGGGTGTAGTAACAAAGAAAAGAAAAGGACACTAGATTTGAATGCAATAATGAAATTGTATACATTAAAATATAAAACAGCCATGTGTCACTTTTAATAAAGCAAAAGCTGCATCATTTCCTAAATTTGAATTAGTGTTTCAATTGTTCAACCATCACAAATAGAATATAAATTCACTTTGCCAAATTTGGGCATTCTTATTATTATTGGAGATAAACTTAACCAATAAAATTTTAATTAAACAGTCTATAATTCAAAATTTTCAACTGTTTATTATGCAAAATATTTCACAAATAGGCATTGGTCAATGGCTACAGTACTTAAAACAACAAAAGGTTAGTTCCGAATTCTAATACAAATAATAACCACATTAAAAATTATTCAATAACATACAATACTATATATTAAACTGTTTTTACAAGTAATGAAATGTTCCAATCATATACTTTGGTATAAGTATTTTAGAATATTTGGAAGACAAACTAGTAACAGAAAAAAATTTTGAGAGAATAAGGATAAATATATCAATTTCACATTCTGTGTGTGCGCGTGCATGTGTGTGAGTGCGCATGTATATGTGCATGCAAAATATATCACGATATCCAACATACGAGGTCTGGCTTTTAAATAACAAGACTGGTTACAAAAAAGGGTTTTATTATAAAAATTATTTTACATTCGAATGCTCCCCTCCCCTCGCTACACACCTTTCCATACGTTTTTTCCATTGATCAAAGCAGTGCTGGAAGTCTTCTTTGGTGAGGGCCTTTAGGAGCTCTGCCGTTTTTTGCTTTACCACTTCCATCGACTCAAATAGGGTCCCTTTCAAAGCAGATTTTATCTTCGGAAACAAACAAAAAGTTGCACAGTGCCAAATCTGGCGAGTACGGCGCGTGTTCGAGCACTGGAGTGCGTTTATCGGCCAAATACCGTTTCACAGATAGCGCATTATGGGCAGGTGCCTTGTACTGGTGCAAAATCCACGAGTTGTTCTTCCACAACTCGGGCCATTTCTTACAAACTCGTTCTCGCAGTGTTACCAAAACTGACAAATAGTAAGTCTGGTTGACAGTCTGACCCTCAGGAACCCATTCAGTCATCACGATACCGTTAATGTCGAGAAAAAAAAGATCAACATTGCCTTGAATTTGAAAAATCCACATTTTGTTGCAAGTAATAATGTTTTTCATCCATCAGGAATCTTCTTCTTATCTTTCAAGGAAATCTGAGCAGACCTGTTGACACAAGAGCTTTTGGTCAGGAGTCAGGTTTTTTTACACCAACTTCGCACAGACTTTTGTCATGTATAATTCCTCGAGTAAAATTTATCTAACCGTTTCTTTATCAGCGTTTACAGCCTCCACAATCATCCAGATGCTCATTCGACGATCTGCATGCACAATTTGGTTGATTTGGGTCACTGTTTCAACTCCGGAAACAGCGACAAGGCGACCTGGGCGCTGGTCATCTTCAGTGCTCTCTCGGCCCACACTGAAGCGCTTACACCACTGAAAAACACGCACACAAGATAGAGAATTATCCCCATAGGCCTCTTGCAACAATTTATATCACTCAGTCGGAGTTCTTTTCAACTTAACGAGAAATTTGAGATTGATACGTTGCTCCTGTTTTTCGTCACACATGGTTTTCGGCAAGAGAAAAAAACATGTTCGTTTCAAAACGATACTGCACAAATACTATAATAGTGATGAAACGATGTTTAGGTACGTGAATAAAGATTTCCAGATACCCAACGCACTACTTGTTTTTTTCCCCGCTCCTCTAGGATGCCATCTAGGTGCGCAGTCTCGTTATTTAATAGCCAGACCTCGTACATAAACTAACATCACCCTGATGATATTAAGAAATGAGAAGCTAATTAATCACGTATTTCAATAAACATTCACAATCTGAATATAATATAAAATTTTATATTTTGACAGTTAAAATGTGCCATTATACAATAAATAATTCATCTTAACTTTATTAAATACAATCACAACACACACAAAACTTAAACAGTTTTGATGGAGTACATAAAATGAATACAATTTGAAAGAATACATTATAAAAAAAATTATTGATGCAATTATATTCAATATCAATCAGTCTGTTTGATGCTAAAAATATGACTTACCAGTTTTTGTTTTTAGAAGGAGGAAAAAAATTAAGTCAGAAAACTGTCATTAATGCTTATTTAAACTAGAAAACAAAAATTAGTAAACTTTAAAAGAGATTAGAATAGCTCCAAAATTAGTTCTAAGGATATATGTGTTTTACATCAGTGGTCTTCAAACTGTGTTTCACAGAACCCTGTGGTTCCACGAGTCATAGTAAAAAAATCGAAAAGAAACTTTCAAATGAGCATGCGAAATGTGGATTCACGTTCTCTTTGAAGTTTGTATACCCACAAGAATTTAAAGATCAACCCTGTTATTAAAAAACTTTTATAGATTATAACTTTATTTTGCAATACCTTTTTAAATTTTATAATAAAAATAATAGAATAATAAAATATTTTATCTTTTTATGTATTGCTGACTAGACTGTATTACCGACTAGATAATGAATATTTTATAGTTTACTATCCCAGGTTCCACAAGATAATTTTATACTTGTTATAGTACTATGTCTTGCAGAACTAAAAAGTTTTCTAATGGAAAATGCACCTTTTTACATTTGTGGAAAAAACACCTACAATAAAAGAGAGGGAGCAACTTATCGACATATCAACAGATTCAATGTTAAAAATCTAAATTGAAACAAGAACAGATCCTTAAATTTAGGTTGCAAATTCATGCAAAATATACAGTATTTCTCACACAGCTATAAACATTTTAATGTCATTTAAAACAAAGTGTTTAAGTGAAAAATATTTCTCAAAGTGAGTGGTTTCAGAAATGAAGCACAGAAACAAATTAAACTCAGAATACGTAATGCCATTGCAGTTAATCTCAATAGACTTCGACAGTTTGTATGAAAAAAATGCAACCACATCCCAGTTACTAAACACTTAGATCACAGATTAATATTATTAATAAGTAATTTTAATTAAAAGTAGATTAACATTTTTAATAATAAATGCACTGCTTTTATTAATTGCCTTTATGTAAAGTACATATAAAATGTTGATCTACTTTAAATATTATTTTAAGATTTATTCTTTTAAGTGTGTACGTGGAATAGGGTTCCATGAGAATAATTTCTAGTTGCAGGGGTTCCATGTAAACCCCTTTTAGTTCTAGGGGTTCGATGAACTCAAAAAGTTTAAAGACCACTGTTTTACATTGTACTGAGTTATTGACCAAAAAATTCAAAATACTTTGAAACAAATTTAATTTACAATTAATTGAAATTTTTAACAATATATTCAGGATACTAGTTTATTTTTCTATCACTATTTTAACAATACTGAACAATTATTTCATTTCAACACTAAAAAAAATAGACCCATACAAAGATCTATTTGTGAAATTATACAAATTACTTTAGAATTCAGTTCTAGTTAAGGATTTTAAATGTGAAATTCAGGAACAGATCCTAAAATTTCACTACTTAAAAATTTCAAAAATAAAACCAAAAAATATATTACTCATTCTAGAATTAATATAATAAGTTACATTTTTATTTATTTTCACATATCTAAAATAGTATGAAATTGGGTTACTTAATTTTAAAAATAGATATTTCATAGCAATTTTCACACAGATGAATAATAATCAAAGTCAATTTTAAAAGAAACTCTGAAAGAAAAAGTCAGAAAAAAATAACATCTTTTTAAAAACCCAATTCATACCTTTATTAATAATCAAAACACATCTTTTCATTGGTAAAGATATTTGAATTTAAATGAACAAATACATATTATAACCTAATATTTATAAAAGAAGCTTACTTGGTATTACAGCACTTAGTTGTAGAAAACCATTGTTCCAATTTGAAACGGAACTTATGGTGTGTCGTTGTTGCGATCCTTTAAAAACTAAATAATAGCTAGCACTTTCTCTCAGAACCTCATTATAAAGTTCTACAATTATTCTTCCACCTCCCTGAAAATATTATTAAAAAAAAGACATAAATAAAACTTTTAAAAAGAACAAAAATGACACTAGTTTCAGACACTATTAAAAAATTTTGTGAAATTAGAATAAACTATTTTTAATTATGGATGATCTCAAAAATATATCTAGTAAGAATTCTGAAAAATTAAACTTTATTCATAAATAACAACTGAATGCCTTGAAAATTGATGTAACCTAGAATACTATCCTCCCAAAACATAATGAAATAAATTTATCAAAAACAAAAGTGAATGCCACAATTCATCTGTTCACTATATCTAAAATATCTATTACAATATCACATAAGTTAATACACTCAAAATTGCATAGGCATAAGTATTAATTTCATGACTTTAGTACAAACTTTTTGAAATACAGATAAAAATTAATAAAATCAATTTAATTTAAATTCATTTTACTAATAAAATATTTGCTTTACAATTACTCACATAATAAAACTATAACAAAAAGAAAGTAATATACACAGCTAATTTTTCATAAATATTTACAAAGATATGCACAACTTTAATCGAAATCATAAAAGTAAAAGTTTAACAGTAAAATAAGTACAGTAATATTAAGGATCAAAACAAGAGCAGAAAGACAAACACATCCAAAATATAAAATCTTCTTAATAATATGTCAAATGTAATTAAAAACCTTACAAGCATGAATATACTTTGAACAAATCTTATACAAATAATTTTAGTAAAATAAAACATCCTTTAAAACTGTATGCTTAAAAAAAAGAATTAAGGCTTGTTAAAATAAAAATAAAAAAGAGATAAAATGGAAATTAAATATAAACCCAAAATTTCATTCTTATTTTAATAATTTAACATAAATTCGACAAATGTATATCTTCCATTTTATACTTACATAAACGGGAGCTTTTTTGGGGAAAATATTCATTTTCATCAGACATTACAATTTCTACCTTAAAATTAAAAAGAGGAGAAAAAATATATTCATACATAATTCAAAGAAATTACAGAGCTTTATAAAAGTATTACAAAACATTCAATTATATGTTCAGTACAAAATTTAAAATATTAAAAGTAAAAATTATTTCATTACAATAATTCAAAACAATTTCAAAATGCAAGAAAATACAAAAAGAAACATTAACCTTATTCATTATAATTAAATCTCTTATTTTCTTGATACATTTTAAATTTGGAAAGAAAATTGTTTATAGTTTTAATACATAATTGAGATATATTATTATATTATTGTCAACACTTAATGATTCACTGAATTTTTAATCATGTTATGTTTGTACTTTAATTTCAGTTTGCCAGATCACACCAGTGAACAAAAGTAGGATCCTATCATCATTGAAACAAAATTGCTAAATAATTATGAATAATGGTGACAGAAAAATTCCTAGACTCAATTCTACTGATATTCAATCTTCCAGCAATGAAATTAGTATAATTACATAATTGAACACTTATAACAAATACAAAGAAAATAAAAATAGTATAACATTTAATTTTACAAGAAAATTTTATTGATAACTTGACATGTGATAAACCAATGCTTAATACGTAAACCTTAAAATGTAAAGTTTAAATTGATTATTAATTTCATGTATTAAATGTGTGTATCAGTTTCATAACAAACTTAATTATAAATAACTACTATTACAACACAAACATAAATACAGCAGCCATCAGATAAAACAATATTTTGTCATATATTACAAATGTTATCTAAATATCTCTCTACAACACTTATTAAAATTTACACAATATACGAAATATATTTTGAATAAGTATCATAGAACAGTAATATGTTGAAAGAAAACTTAAAAGTAAATCTCAGACATGAAATTGAAATTTCACTAATTCTTTTTAATTGCTATTTTTTTTAAAAAAAAATTTTCACTAAAAATTGATACCGTGCACTAAAAAAAATCTAAAATTAAAGTATAACAACATATACATTAAAATTTATGCCATCAATTTTGTTGTATTCATTTTTATACATATTTTTAATTAATACAAAGAATTTAATTTTTAAAACAATATAGTATCCAAGAATGTACATATATTTTTATTCATTTTTCCCAGGATTTTACAGAACTCAAAAATAATTCATTGAGTACTTTTCCACAAAATAATCCTTAAGACCCCCAAATAACAACTCTCTTTTATGAATTTTAATACAAGAAATGGTAAATTGCATGTAAAGTAATTTTGACATTTGCAATGAATGATCAAAAAATTTGCGTTAAAATGTTAAAACATTAAAAGATATCCATTCCAGACAACTAATATGAACAAAACGATATTCAAAATTTTTTAAAAAATAACGATTTTATTCGACTAATCACTATTAACAAAATTTTTAATTTATATTTATAATAAAAACAGTTTTATTTCAAATAATTAAACTTACATGAAATGGAAATGTCAACATTAAGATGATAAATAAACATCAGTCACTAAATTTTTGTTTACAATCACTACAGCCACATCTAAATCACTTAACGAACGAAAACCGGAACAACAAAGAGAAACTTGACGTAAAAATTTCTCCGATCGTCTCTAATAATCACAAATATTGAGATATTAATATGTCTGATAATAAACTAAGTTTAATACATTCACAATTCATAATCAAAACATATTTCACCTGACCGCAAATTCACCATCAAATACCAGCTATACAGGAATGTCATATCGGCCAATCATTTAAGTCAAAACCATGAAGTTTTCTGTTTACTTTGACGTCATTTGTATCACCACTTGATTGGTCAGAAGTTCTTTACATTATTGAAACTTTTGACACCTGTTCAAGACTTCAAAAATGCTTTTTTTTTTCGTTGAAAAATTAGTAAATGAGAAATATTAGCTCAAAAAGCGCTGAAAATTAAACGGTTCCTAGTTTAAAAGGCTTTGTACCAACAAAAGTGAGTAATTTCGCTTTCAATATCTTTTATGTATAATACCAATGAGGGAATTACTTTAAACAGTGCTAGGAATTTCTCGATGCCGAAATCCATAAATAACCGACAGAAAATATTTACTAGACAAGATTTTGGGATGGAAGGTTCAAACAGAGAGAAAAACTAGAAACTGATTTGATTTAATTCAACGTTTACTTTTGTAGGCTTTTAGTAATGTTCTGAAGGTATACTGTGAAGTAACTTCCCATAGTAAAAAATATAGCGTTTTTGTAGGATTATTAAAATGTATCGAAGAGAATTCATTCCTTTTCTGGTAATCTAATTTCAAATTGTCAATTAATATAATTTAGAGTGAAATAAACATTTATCATCGAACATAATTTAAGCTTTTAGTATTTTTCGAAAACTATAAAAAATGCTTATTTTTAAGTTTTTTAAAAAAATTTCAAGATATATATTTCTTCTATAAATAGGGGCGAAGCTATCGCCATATCAGCCACATCAATGATACGGGGCCCTCAAACTACAAAGGCCCCTACATGTGTAACTAGTACCGCTAAGAGGGATTTCGTTTCTAAGAAAAGAGCCTGGAAGGACCAGTGTCTATAAACTAAATTTTTCAAATAACACGAAAAATGTCAAGCAACGAGCGTAGAAAAGAGAGAAAAAAGACACTACCTAATTTCCACGAACTATCCATCAAAAGAAACATAAAATAGAACGAAAAGATTTTACTAAAAATTATGACCAAGACTTCATTAGGACTCACAGAAACTCATCTTAACCAGACCAGGGTCAGCTCTAGCAGTTTTGCCACCTCGGACAAAAATGGAAAATGCCACCCCTCCCTCCAGAACAAAAAATTATAATTAAAAAAGATAATTTAAAATATTCTTACATTATATATAATTCTCTTACATTATATATAGTTCTCTTACATTATATATATAATATATATATAATATATATATATATATATATATATATATATATATATATATATATATATATATATATATATATATATTGTAAGAGAAGGAATCGCGTCAATTTCAGCATGCCAATTTCTTCTAAAAAGTCTACTGATGATGGGGATCATAAACGTTTATTTTACCTTATAGTAACCATATTTAAGACTGAAATAAAATATCTGTGATTCTCTATCTACGAAAAAAAACTCTTATTACCCCTGTCCCCTTTTGGATAGCTGACACCGGACGTCGCATGGGTGAAAGGAATGTCCGTAATTACCCTACTCCGGGATGGGGAGAAATACTAGTGAAAGATGTGTAAACATCAAATTTCACGTTTGTACATATAATCCCGCATCGAACTCTTTTGTTTCAACATAAAAGAAAACTGACATTAAAGATACAAAGTATAAAATAAGGAAGAATATACAGGAAATGAAATACCAAATTCACACCCAATAGTATTTCAGAATATATATTAAATTTTTGAAACAAAACAAAAAAAAAATTTCAAATTTAATTCAAATGCCGCCCAGGGCAAGGGTCCGGCCCTAGAGCTAGCCCTGACCCGACTGATTCCCTGCGTATTTCTAATTATATTATATTTCAACCCTCCCCCTTACTTGACGTAATTCCTTTGTGCTCATTAGGTGGACATTGAACATTGTAGGAGAAACGACAGCATTAAGTCGTTTCATTTTTACCAACAACAATTTTTATAGAAAAATGCATTGTAAGATATACTTGTAAATGTTTATTTATAAATTGAAATCGGAATATTTTATATTTGAAAGCAATTTCTTATCTGCTGGATTTTTTGCATATGATAAAAATTCACACAAAAAATGCCCACTTATTATGCGACAGAAAATAAAACAAAAACATATGAATTAAATTGAAAATATCAATTTAATGAATAATAATATTAATTTTCTCTTTTCTCAGATATTTAAATTTAAACAATACTGCATACTCAATTTGGTAGATAAACTATTTCATAATTTTGAAATATAGTAAAGTAAGAGTCAGTAATTCAAATTAAAATTGTGGAAAGGTAATGTATAAAAACTAAAATAGAATATTATGCGAAATTAATTCTATATGATTTATTATATAATGTTTTCTATAAAGTATATAAAAGCCAACATATTTCTCTCTAACAAGATATTTTCTTTACATTTTATGGTATTTCGGTTTGTCACTCTTGGAGTTACTCTCAGTTCATTGTGTCGGTACCTGTGTGTGCCAGAATCATATTGACGCCAATATGTAAAAGATGTAAAGCTCATACACACAAAAGAAAAAGTTATGTAGTATTAATATCAAAGTGAGTGTGTGTGTGAGAGAGAAAGCATGTTGTGTAACTTGTACTATGAGAAGTAAGGAATGTGTGTATGTCTCAAAAAGAGAATTAAAATATACAGTTCATTATTTGTATATTACTATTGAGATGAAATTTCACAAACTTTGAAAACTTTTATCGTTTTAGTTTAAGTGAAGGGTAGAGCGAAATATTATTATTATGATTTCTGATATAGATCAGCTATTAATATGTATCAAATAATATATCAAAATCAAACACAGTATAGCAATGAAAAATAAAGTGGTTGATCCTGTGGAATTCGAATATCATACCTAAGATGCAAAGACTGTTATTTTTTGTTAAAGTTATAATTCTTTCAAAGGGAAATAAACTTATCAAAAGAGCCGGGAAAGATACGAACTTGCTCATTAGCATTACTGATTTGATATTCATTCTTTGCAAGAGCGTAGCTACCATCGTATCAATGATACAGGGGTCCCAACATTGTAATATTTTGACGCTTTCAAAAATGTTTTATTATGTCATCATTTCTTTTTAATTTTCAAAAAAACGGCCCCCAAGGAATTCTGATACACAGCCTATTTAGAACTAGCTGCGCCAGTGATCTTTCGTCATTTGAACGAAATATTCGAAAAGATTTGCTTCTTACATAAAAGGACTTTTCTTGTGCTCAAGAAAAATGTCTCTCGTGACACGTCTGCCCATGAACATTTAACATTTCTTCAATTCTTCCTGAAACACTTAAAACTTCATGGATAGATAAAGTGTTAAATTTATTTATGGAGAAATTATTAAGTATGCTTTTCTAACTTTCACTCACTAACAGCCAAAAGAAATGTAAGAAATCGGGTAAATAGAGCTTCCATAAAGGTACTTAGACAAAAGTATCACACACACACACAAATTTTAATCCTTAAACTTAAAGGAATTTTTTTTTTCAGCGCAAACACAGATAATGCAGCCACAAAACGCACTATTTTTTTTTTTTGAGAAATTCTGAAGTTATTTGATATTTGAATCGGAATTTGAAGTAATTTTCAGAAAAATTGCTAAATAAATTAGTTTTTGAGTATCTATGTGTGTTCGTGAGTGTGTTTTTAAAGTTATTTGTTTGAACAGAGCAAAGCATGCACTTTCCACAAATGTAAGTTCGGTCAATTATGATGATGAGATGCTGGGTGGTTTAAACATTCCATTCGTGAAAACACGTCGAAATCGTCTTACTTTTAAAACATCATGAAAAAAAACTTTTTTAAAAAAGCAAAGAAAAAGAATTATACTGTTGCGGCGATGTGATAGCTATATGAACTAGTACCAACATCACGCGAAGACGATCGTTTTGGCGTGATCGGCTAAGTACACGCATTTTCATTCGGAACGGAAGGTACCCACAACGAACCTTCCTTCATTGGTGACCCTGGCCGTGCAAAGGACCGCACCCTTCACGCGCCGCTGTCGTGGCGCCATCGATCCATCGCAACAGCAACCAAACCGTCAAACATTGACGCAAAATAAGCCATTACTTCTCGAAGTCGTAAAACAATGACGCAATTAAAACCGTCACACACATGACGCAATTCTCAAGCTGTCACGCACGAAACTGACGCAACCCACCAAGTGACACAACTGCTCACATGCTCGCTACGAATATGGTATCGTTCGTTCGCCTATTCACCAAAACACTGGCAGGGGAGCATGCGGCGATGTGATAGCTATATGAACTAGTATCAACATCACGCGAAGACGATCGTTTTGACATGATCGGCTAAGTACTCGCATTTTCATTCGGTACGGAAGATACCCAGAACGAACCTTCCTTCACTGTGTCTTAGTGAAATGAATGATTTCTTTGATTCTGGAATTATTTTTTTTTTGTTCTGACTTTCGTACAGTGGGAAGGGATGGCAGTGTTAAAAACTACCGAAGTAACGGAAAAGCTTTCCTCTGCCATCCTTCGGGATGTTTGCGAGACAGATGGCATCACAGGGTAAGGCCGATCATTCCTTTTGGCATTTTAATTCATATTTTTTAATTAATTGTAATTTCTGAATTTAAATTGTCGAAATAGATAATTTCCTATATTTTGGTATTTTTGAAGTGTTTCTGCATTAAATGATTCGTGAGAAAGTAGCCTGCCATACCTACCTCAGTTTGATTTCGAATCTTATTAATGTAGATATAGCTCGTGGATTAACAGCCTATTTTATATTGGCTACATTTCTTTTCACATTACAACCATATCTCTGGCCATGTATGTTTTAAATATATAACAATGTGTGGATAAAATAGTGATGCAATCCTTCTCTAATTACAGTAAGACACCGCTTAACGCGGATGATACGTTCCATCAAAGTAGAGCGTAATGCGAAACAGCGCTAAACGAGGCATCTCATTAATTTTAAGGTATCCGACTACTTTCGGAACCGTGATTTTAAAAAAGCGCATAAATGGATATTTTCATGATATTTAGTGTCGCTCAGATTAGAATACATGCATAAAATTGTTTTAAGGACATTTTGACAAACAAAATTTATTTAAATATAATGTTTTGGCAAAAAATTAACTTAGAATAATCTTTTTTCCAAATATTCTCCTTTTGTGAAAAATGATTCTATTATAATAATATTTTGCCTGTATATAGCTCAGACCTCTGTACAGAGGTGTTCAACTAGAATATTTGAAAAATTCACATTATTTTCAGAGTTACCACCAATTGAAATAATCATTCGCGTTTTTTTCTTAAAATTGCTCCCCTCTGTTGTCGTAAAATATGAATAAACCCTGTTTTAAGTTATATATTTCAAAAATTCTAGTTGAGCCTCTGTAGAGAAATCTAAGCTATATAAAGGCGAAATATTATTATAATAGAAGCATTTTTCACAAAAGGAGAACATTTTGAAAAAAGGTGATTCTAAGTCAATTTTTTGCCAAAATATTGCATTTAAATAATTTTTTTTGTCAAAATGTCCTTAAAACAATTGTATACATGTATTCTAATCTAAGTGACACTAAATATCATCAAAATTATCCATTTATGCGCTTTTGCAAAATCACTGTTCCGAACGTAGTCGGATACCTTAACATGTAAATAATGGGGTTAGGGGAAGATGGATAGAAAATTGGTTAGGTATTAAATTTAATAATTATGTTTTTTTAATAAAAAAATAAAACCAAACATTTATTTCTTACAAAAATAGAAACAATATAAACGAATATATACATATTAAAACAAAATTCTAAGTCAGTCAGATCATTCAGTCTATTCTGTTTCCAATTTTCTGCCTTTTTGTCAAGAAGGCATCTTGTTGAAGTTGCCAAATTCAATGCAGCTCTAATTTGAGATTGACGTTCACCAAAATCTAATCTTCTAATTACTTGCATTTTAGTTTCGAGTGAAATGCTTTTTCTGGTTGCTTTCTTTCCTTGTTTTTCATTATCCCACATGATAAAAACTAAAGAGCATAATATTTGTGTCACTGTATTAATCGTTATAGTATTACATAAATTTATACTTACAATAATGTCAACAAACGTTTCAAATGATAAAAATGCGTCCGCACAGTACCGCACCAAACAAGAAACACAACAACACTGTTTCGGATATGTTATGTACATATTTTGAAACCTACAATTTCGCTGAATACCCGTAGCGCTGCGAGCAATTTCGGGGAATCCCCGGGTTGAAATAAAAGAGCACTAAACCGTAACAGCGTTAAGCGGGTTCTTACTGTTCATCTAAAACAGGTTAAATGCTGAAAGTAATTCTTTAATTCCAATAGAAAATGCATTCATATATAATCAATAACTCTGACAACAAATAAAACATGAGAAAAGTGACATAAATCTGGCGAAACGTAAAAAATAACTGAAAAGTATTTTGATTCTTTTTTTGACGAGAATACGTCTTTAAAATTGCTTCCATACTGGGAGGCAATTCAAAAAACGAATGATAACAAAATTGGGGATACAGTTTGGTGTTGGAGCTACATATCTATCATCTCCATCCAAAATTCAATTACACCACTGAATAGCTAAAAGATCAAGGAATCCATTGCGCTAAGTAAGGACTGTGATGCACCACGCGGGGTAGAGGGGGAAGCGTTGCGATTTGGAGATAATTTTGCTGCGTATCGAGATTTTCATCCAGTGCAACTTTTGATTCGGAAAAGCTACAACGTTCGTTTAAGTTTCAATCATCAGCTCTCATCAAAATCTATCGATCGTATATAAAAGATTAGTGTAAAATAGTAACAGTGAATATAATAAGGTGTCAAAATTAAAAAAAAATATTATCAAAAATATACAATGTTGGCCTATACGCGTCAAAAAGCCAAATCCAAATACAGAGATCGCATACGGTTGGAAAGGGCTTCTCAAGAGGAATCAAATGGTACCAATAAAACACCGTATGACCGAGTCAAGCAGTGCCGGGAATGTAACAGAATGAATGCGACCAAGTGGATCAACGACGGTGCCAGTACATCTGCAGCTGGGACAGTTGAAATTATGCAAGTGGATGATGAAATGGCTTCTTTATTGACACCGGACTGTGTAGGTATCGATTGTGTACGATCGTTGATTATGAAGACACAATGAACAGAAGCTAGTGTACGTTTCACTACGATATTTGTCGACAATCCATTCCAGCATAAATGTGACGTGTGTGATCGTTTATGGTTTCTGTGCTCATTGAAGCCATCAAAAGAAAAACACTTACCGCAGCTTATTAATACTTTCCCTGAAGAGCTAGTGGCTGACTTTAAACTGTGAGATACGTGTAAAAACTCACTGTACACGGACAAAGTGCCCCCGTTGTCATGTTCGAACAGATTTGTGCATCCACATAAGCAACACGGTTTGCCAGCATTAGATCCGATTAGTGCACGTGCAGCGACCTTACAGCTCAACATAACGACTCCAAAACTGAACTGAATTGATCTGTTATTATTGTAGCGTGCCTGGTTCCATGTGTTGTTGTTTTTAGAAGTTTACCTCTTAATTGCACATTTAATCTAAAGTTAATAAATGTTTATTGTTATTTAATTCAACCGTGTTGTGATGAAGAATGCTTAACCACGCAACGCGGCAGTGGTGACCCCTTTTGGACTTAAAAACACGTAAGCTATTCAGTTCTACTGGCGAATGCAATACAAATTCTTCTACTACGGATGATCAGTACGTAGCGAAAGATTTTTTTTTTCTCCTTCTCCTCAAGGCCACTTGAAGCATCTGCTCGGAGATTCGTTTCGCTTCCTGCTTATTCAACAATATGACTAGTGAAACCGTTGAAGTCGCTCGTATTGCGTTGCGGCTGCCGCCGTTTTGGAAATCCAACGTTCGTCTATGGATTGCGCAATGCGACCATGCATTCACATTCAGTGGTATCTCCAGTGATGATACTAAGTATTCTGCTTTGGTTGCGAACCTGGATGCTGAAACTCTCTCCTACGTGTCGGACATTGTGTTAAGCCCTCCGAACAGTGACAAATATCACACTCTCTCGCAGCGGCTCATCACCCAATTTAGCCACTCGGAGACTCAAAAAATTAAGAAACTGCTTACTGACCTTCAGCTAGGAGATGAGAAGCCCAGCCACCTGTTGCGAAAAATGAAAAGAGCTGTCTAATGGCCAACTCCAGAATGACTTTCTGCAAAGTTTGTGGCTTCAAAGAATGCCACCACATATCCAGACTGTTTTATCTGCATCCTCAGAGCCTTTAGATAAACTGGCTATCATCGCTGATAAGGTTTCTGAGGTTGTTGGTTCATCCTCAACTATCTGTGCTGCCACAACTGTTCCTCCACCATCCCAGTCATCTTCATGCAGTGTTCAGCCAACCATGGACTCTCTCGCCAGGCAGATACAAGAGCTGTCTCTACAAGTTGCTGAACTGACAAGAGAGCGCAATTCCTCTCGCCACCAACGATATAGTTCTGACCGCCGGAGATCACATTCACGCTCTAGGAGTGTCAATAGAGGAAGTGGCATCTGCTACTATCATCGCCGTTATAAAGAGCAGACCCGCAAGTGTGTTTCACCTTGTGCATTTGTGCAAAAAAAAACGAGTAAGCTCTGTCATAGCTGGAATGGCAGAGCCCTCGAAACATACCAGCCGGTTATTTTTATTAGACCGCAAGTCTGGCCAGAAATTCCTCATAGACTCTGGAAGTGAAATCTGTGTCATCCCACATTCTCCAACTATGAATAAATCACCTCAGTCTAACTTCTCCTTATTTGCTGCTAATAATACCAAAATTCCAGCCTATGGTATGGTCCGTAAAGAACTGAACCTGGGTCTGAGGTGACCTTTTATCTGGACTTTCATAATTGTTGATATATCATCTCCTATAATTGGTGCTGATTTTCTAAAGCACTGCAACCTTTTAATCGACCTTAAGAAAAAAAGGTTGGTGGATGTGGAAACTTCTCTTTTCACTTCTTGTGTTTTTTCAAATATTGTACAGCCCTCAATCCTCACTGTAGATGCAAACATCAGTTTTAAAAACATCTTATCGGAATATCCAGACCTCAGCAACCCTTCTTTAATTTCCAAATCAGCATCACATGGCACAGTCCACCATATTATTACTACTGGCCCACCAGTCACTGCCAGGCCTAGAAGGCTACACCCTAAACTGTATGATGCAGTGAAGGTAGAATTTGAATTTCTTCTTGCTCAAGGCATTATTAGACCTTCCAAAAGTCCCTGGAGTTCTCCTCTTCATGTTGTGCCCAAATCTGACTCTACAGTTAGACCTGTTGGGGATTACAGGCAGCTGAATTCTGTTACTGAGTTCGACAGCTACCCCATGCCTTATTTGAATGACTTTGCTCATGCACTACATGGCAAGAAGATATTTTCCAAAATAGACATTTTTAAGGCATTCCACCAAATCCCTATAGCTGAGTGTGATATTCCTAAGACAGCTGTAACAACTCCATGGGGTCTTTACGAATATACCCATTTGTGTTTTGGCCTTGTGAATGCACCACAAACCTTTATGTGATTCATGCATGAAGTACTAAGAGGACTTCCTTTTTTGTTTTGTCTACTTGGATGATATTTTGTGTTACTCAGAAAATGCTGAGGAGCATCGTTCTCACTTAAGAACTATATTCCAAAGACTGAGCTCATATGGTTTAAAACTAAATATCTCTAAATGTGTATTTGGTGTGACTGAACTCATTTTCCTTGGCCACTTTATCACTCCTGATGGCATTAAGCCATTGCCTGACAAAGTTCAAGCAGTTCTTGATTACAAACAACCAGAGACTGTTGGCTCTCTGAGAAAATTTTTAGGACTGTTAAATTTTTATAGACGTTTCTTGCCCAAAGCAGCTGAACAACAGTATCTTTTAAGTGAATTTTTAAAAGGTTCTAAAGGTAAGAAGGACTCAAAGCCTTTAAACTGGTCTTCTGAGGCAATTACAGCATTTCAGAGGTGTAAACAAGCTCTTGCTGATGCTGCACTTCTTGCTCATCCTTCACCTTCTGCCCCGCTTGCTCTTCATGTGGACGCCTCTGATTATGCCATAGGAGGTGCACTTCACCAAGTTGTGGACTCTGAGCTACAACCATTGGCTTTCTTTTCCAGAAAACTTACTTCATCTGAAAAGTCTTACAGTGCCTACGACCGTGAACTCCTTGCTATCTACTCGGCTATCCGACACTTTCGGTATATGCTGGAAGCTAGAGATTTCACAGTGTTTACTGACCACAAGCCCCTCACTTATGCTTTTAGGCAAAAAAGTGACAAGTGTTCTCCACGGCAGATCCGTCAGCTGGATTTCATCTCTCAGTTCACCACAAATATTGTACACATTCCAGGATCTGACAATATTGCTGCTGATGTTCTCTCTCGTGTTTCTGCAATCACCTTCCCAAGTCAAATTGACTATGACTGTATTGCTGAGACACAACAGACTGATCAGGAGCTTCACACCCTAATAGCATCTGGAACTTCCTTGGAACTCAAAAAGGTAACTTTTCCCAATTCGTCTACTGAAATTATGTGTGATCTATCAACGGGCACAGCCAGACCCTACATCCCAAAACAGCATCGCCAAGATGTTTTCTCTGCTATGCATAATTTATCCCATCCTGGCATACGTCGATCAGTGCATTTGATGAAGCAGCGTTTTGTTTGGCCATCAATCTCATCAGATGTAGCTAAGTGGGCAAGACACTGCCTAGCTTGCCAAAAATCCAAAATTCATCGTCATACTAGATCACCTCTTTCATCATTTCAAGAACCTTCCCAACGTTTTGATCATGTTCATCTGGATCTCATTGGACCTCTACCTCCATCAAATGGCTACACCTATTGCCTGACAATGATTGACCGTTTTTCGAAATGGCCAGAGGCCCAACCTCTCAAAGACATAACTGCTGAGACTGTGGCTGAGGCCTTCTTTTCCTCTTGGGTGTCTCGCTTTGGAACTCCTGCAATTCTCACAACCGACAGGGGCAGGCAGTTTGAGTCCTCGCTCTTCAAAGCTCTTAGCAAACTACTTGGTGTTCAGAAGTGTCGTACAACTGGATACCACCCTCAAGCTAATGGGATGATCGAAGAATTGCACCGCCCATTGAAGAGTGCAATCAAATGCCATGCTACTGAGCGTTGGACAGAAGTACTCCCTATCATCTTACTAGGTCTACGAGCTTCTCTTAAAGAAGATATTCTGTGTACCCCAGCTGAATTAGTTTTTGGGACCACTATTCGACTGCCAGGGGAGATGTTTGACTCTTTCCAAGCCAGACGATGATGTTGTGAATTTTGTTTCGAAACTTAAGTCTCACATGCAATCACTTCACCCTAAACCACCAAAACACCATGGCAAACGTCCAGTTTTTATCCATCCAGGACTGTTGGAAGCAACACATGTTTTTCTTCGCCGAGACATGTTACGTCGTCCACTTCAACAACCCTATGATGGCCCTTTCAAAGTCTTACAAAGGAAGGATAAAGTGTTTTTCCTTGACATCAATGGTAAACGGGTATCTGTATCTATTGATAGATGCAAACCTGCCTTCTTTCTTAACACTGAGGACTTGCAACTACCTCAAACCAAGAATGAAACACCTGCTACTGTGGAACCTAATGCAACAGCTTCAACACCTGCTACTGTGGAATCTGATCCAACAGCTTCAACGCCTACCCAGCCATCTACACGTTCTGGTCGCAAAGTTCATCTTCCAACTAGGTATCGTTGACACTGGAAGGGGAGTATGCAGCGACCTTACAGCTCAACATAACGACTCCAAAACTGAACTGAATTGATCTGTTATTATTGTAGCGTGCCTGGTTCCATGTGTTGTTGTTTTTAGAAGTTTACCTCTTAATTGCACATTTAATCTAAAGTTAATAAATGTTTGTTATTTAATTCAACCGTGTTGTGATGAAGAATGCTTAACCACGCAACGCGGCACACGTCTAGCATCACCACGACTGCCATTCATGCAGATACGGCGGTTGCGTTACAACGGCAGCTATGGTATCATCGGACAAGTCATTGATATATCCATGGATGTGGGCACAATGGTTGGCTACTGCGTCAATTAGACGATGATCAGGCGTTCAATATTAGCATAAAGAAGAACATGATACATAAATATACGTATCTGAGCGGTGTGGTCAAAATGTCAGTGGTAAAAAGGCTACAATTCTTACTTGATCAACCATTGTATAAGCATTACAAGATTACCGTACACTGGGATTCATTTCAGGCTAACACAATCACTAGTTGTGTGGCAGCCAACGATGATGATCCGATCGAGTACCTACAGTGTGAAAGAAGTGCACCGGAGTCGGAGGTTCTGCTTGCAAGGCAAAATTTGGTAATCAGTGAGACTTGGATGGAAGATTCCATGTCAGTGAATGTACCTGGTTTTCATCTGAGATCATATTATAATATTGCTATGCGCAGACAAATTGCAACTACGTCATTGGTGGCGGTATGATCATCATCAAATTGCAAAGCTGGTGGAGTCACCATATATCGCAACATCAATAGTTTCACTCATTGTAATAGAGTTAGCAGTGACATTTCGGAAATTAATTTGAGAATGAAAGGCTGCG
This sequence comes from Trichonephila clavipes, assembly GCA_019973935.1. Lineage (NCBI taxonomy): Eukaryota > Metazoa > Arthropoda > Arachnida > Araneae > Nephilidae > Trichonephila > Trichonephila clavipes. Next base: position 71,199 of record BMAU01017943.1, on the reverse strand, counting down.
ATAATGTTTGTCTAGTAAACGTTAAGGTCAATGGCATCTTCAAATTCATACTCGGGTGTGTGTACATCGACCCGGGCACAGCGTTAGCAGAAATTAAACTCTTTTATGTTGCGATCACTATTAAAATATACCAAAAAGCATCGCCAAAATTATACCCGATTACGATCCTAATCTTACTACACCAATTATGATAGCGGGAGACTTTATTGTTAATTTCTCACAAGACCGCTCATTGCCAAGCTTCATGCTCAGCGAGTTCAATTTGTCTTACATTGAAACTTCTCCAGCAACGTTAGGTGATACCTGTATTCAGTAGCGCACAAAGGAATTTTTCAAGGGAGGGGTCCAGATTCGAAAGTTCTCCATTCTTTTATTATGCTCCTTTTGATTTTGTTGATTTTTGGGAACAAAACACAGTAAAAAACTAATTATTAAATAAATAATTAGCATTAATTAATAAAATTAATCATTAGTAACAAATAATTAATTTTTACGTAATATATAATTCAAATTTTAATCGATCAGAAAAAAAATCAAGGGCTTGGGGGGGGTCCCCCCTTGTGTGCGCCACTGCCTGTATTGATTTAACGCTCGCGTTTTCTAGAAATCTCGATGTATCCTGTATGCCCTTTTTTAGTACTTTTTATATTATAGACCTATAATTAATATAGTTAATAACATTATTAATTATTTGTTACTTGATTTCTCTTTCCTGAACCCGTAGAAAAAAGATAGTTGCCATCATCAAAAAAAAAAAAAAAAAAAAAAAAAAAAAACACGATGAAAACCCGGAAGATTTAGTGTTCAAATATGATTATAACATACCAAATATACATGATTACCCCTTACCACCAGAAGACGTATTCACGTACAACACACGGCCACGTCCATAACACAGCTACACCCTCTGTTTTTTTATTTCTTTTTTAACCAAGCCATGAGTTTCAGCATAATAATTTTACAGAATTAAATTTCTGGCGTCTTGCAAATTTTTCTTCTCTGGTTTTTTCCGCTTTATGCTGCCTTCCACCAACATGTGTGTGTGTGTTTCGATATTTTAAAATTAATGTTCAAGAAAAATAGTGTGTGTGTATGGGGGGGGAGGTACAGTTTAATTTATAACAATAAAACCCCTTCATGCCAAACTGTATGAACATAACACGTAGTAATTTGCTGCAGATCCTCTTTAGAAAATCGCGAAACTAGCTTCCCACAATTAACACATACCAACAATAATGAGACATTTAATCTGGATGTGCCAAAGGTTTATTGTAGTCCTCGAGAGTTTCGTTTTCTGTGTGTGAAATGTTTAGTCCTTACTAAAGTTTTAAAGTTCATGTATATTATGAGCCTAGTCTTTCTTAAAGGATCCGGTTGTGTTTTAGTCGTCCTCTACTTTTACCATGAAGGATGTTTGCATATAAAATTATTCCTTTTTCGTGATTGAAATAACTTTAATATGCTTTACCTCACAAATTATAAGTAGAACGACTTCCAAAATTATGTATTAACTTGCGCGTTTAACCAGGGTCGGTTTAAGACCCTTAGAAGCTATGAGACTTACAGGATTTTTGTGCCGGTATGTATATGAAGCTCAAAAGATTAATTGTGATAAACAATAAAATAATTTACCGAATGAAGTACAAAATTCTGCATGAAATGTACCTTAAAATAAAAATAATAAAAGTAGTTTAGCGTGAATGTCACTTATATATATAAATCTTACTCAAACTCAGCGGCGCAACAGCCCATGAGGGTCAGGGCCTACTGAGCCCCATCCCAGCATACGTGACCATTGGGTGCTAGAGTAGATGTCCCGATCATGTGGTCAGTCTGAAGCGAGACCCCCAGTGTTTAAGTCCTCACGCAAGCTTGGTACTCATTTATCGACTCACTGCAGTAAAGATGAAAGGCTGAGTCGGCCTTGCCCAGCCCGGGAATAGATCACGGACCTGTGGCGTGGAAGCGCGATACGCTACCACTGGGCTTTATGTAAACCTTATTCTCTTATACGGCTCTTACCACATAAACTTCAAAATTAACTCAAAATGTCAAAACAAAATGGCCAATTATATTTTTGAAATCATATATGAACTACCATATTTCTTTTTGAAGAATACATTTCATGACCTATTGTTTTTTTAAAACCATTACGCGATTTTTAAATTGTGTTCTACGCGATATTTTCCTTTCCCTAACTTATTTTGTTTTCATATTTAATTTTAGTTAGTTTTAAACCTTCAAACAACAAAAAGAAAATATCCGTATTTTTTTCCCAACATTTTATTATAACTCTGCAAAAAGTAACGTTAATTTAGCTCCTTTTTATGAATTTTTCGTTCTAATTTTAAAATTTTACCCTTAAAATCTACCTTTTCAAAATATTTAAATTTTGTGATAGATAAGAACCTGGTCCTCATCCTTTACACATTTAGCGTTAACATCTATGATAATGGTGCTTGACTTCTTCAGAATCATTGAATATTTACAGTTATAAGTTTTCTGGTATAGAATTGTATAATAAAATGGAAGGCGTAGATATATTCTGGCTTCACTATCCTTTAAAGAGTACCATTTTTTGCCATACTTTCCATTTTAAACTGAGTGAGATTCATTTTTTCTGGTATAAAATGTGTTTTGCGTTTTTCCTACTATACCGTAATGTTAAATGAGCGATGTCTTCCCGTATTAAAACGAAAAAGAAAGTATTCAAGGAACATTTTAAAATTTCTGAAACCACTATATTGTTAACAGATGTATGAGTTATAATATTGCAAATTTCGATGGAAATTGAGGCATTTTTCTGTCTGAAAATGTTTAGATCAAGCTCTAGCACTTTTACCGAAGACAGCCCTAAGTTGACGGAAGATTGGTTAATAAATGCCAATATTTTGCGTGGAATCTCAAAGAAAATGCCCTTAGATAGTTTTTAGTCAGCGTTGTAACTTCTCATCCACCTTCATCATCATGAAGCTGTTTCTTTTGTACGCATGGAATAACATTTTTTTCAAATGACAAAATTGTCTCATAAAGAACAGTATAAATACTTCATTTCACATTACAGAAATCATAAATAGCCAAGTAATGTTTCAAAAATCTTTTTATTTGGCGGTACTCTGAGAGCCAATAATCATAAACTTAAAACTTCTTGATTACATTTAAAAAGCGATTCTCATGAGGATTCTAAAAGATGAACAGTGCCGGTTGATTCATTGGGCGCCCAAGGGTCAGGATAAGTTGGACTTAACCACATTTTTTGGTTATAAATTTCAATCCTGAAGTGTCAAGGGGGCCTGTAGATCTGCGTCCAGGTCTTGAAATGAGCTTAAATAGGCACTGAGGATGAATAACAAGAAACGCTGACGAAAAAGGAAATATTTAAAACAAACTCGACTGATCCAAGAGTGGTTGACTCGCACTTCCTTTAGTTCAAAAATCTGTAGTTTATAACGTTAAATATACAAATATTAGCTGTAGTTGTGTGAATAAATGAAGCCCAGCGGCTGAGTGGTAGCGTTATCGCGCTTCCACGTCACAGATCTGGGGTTCAAACCCCGAGCTGGGCAAGGTCGACTCAGCCGTTCATCCTTTAAGTGGATCGATAAAAAATGAGTACCAAGTTTGCTTGGGAACTAAACACTACAGATCGGAACATCTGTTCATGCAACTCAGCGTCCAAGGTCACGAAAATTGAGCTGGGCACAGTAGGCCTTGGCCCTCATGGGCTGTTGAGCCACTGAGTTTAGTTTAGTTTGTGTGAATAAACATCTGTACCTACATTTTTCTCTTGGAATCTTACGCTACCATCCACATTTTTGTTCAATGCGGTACAGCAGTGTTTCTCAAACTTTCAATACTGGCGACCCAATTTTCAATCATAATTTTTGTCGCCCCCCTGTACGACAATAATGTATTTACTGCAATAAAAATGCACTTTAACGCTAAAGCTACAATGCAATCTCAATTATAAACTGTATAAGTATTAAATTTTGTATATGTTACTTTTAAGTACCATATATTTTAAGAAAATTAAAATATATATTACGTACTTATTATTATTATGTTATTTTTCTTTCTCTAATTTTTAAACTGGAACAGATCTCAAAATGATATATTTAATTAAAGATATATTTCCTTCAGCATCAATTTCTCAAAATACAAATGTCATTAAAAAAACGATAATCATGATTTCAGAAACAAACATTAAATACCACAAAATCTTGGGATTGATATGCTGTTACTATTCCTATGTTGTGATTTACTTTTTTTCTTTGAACTTATAGACATCTACCAGAAAAAAAAGTCTTGTGCAGTCTGAATTTTGATGCAAGTAACCACAGTCAGCTTCACATATGTATGTTCTGCAATGAGAGATAGAACCATCCCTGCCATGAAGGAAGGGTAATATTACATCATGCCCACACTGAACTTAGATGCAGTCATTGCTCTCCGCCCCCCCTCCCATTTTCAATTCTAGTACACTGCAGGGATAGCAACCGGTGGCCTAAAACCCTCTCAGGAAACGGGCTCAATGATAGCCAGACTGGAAACCAGTTTGTTATAGTCTCTTCCAATACAGTTGGCGGATGCATACTCCTACCATTTCCGTGACTTGAGGAGTCTACACTAGGAAACTTCATGCCAGGATGGGATGTCAGCAGTTGATATAGAGCATTCCATGCTAGGATACTGGATCCTCACGATCTCCATAGGAGGTCCGCAAGGGTCCTCCTATGCCTGCTTAAAAAAGAACTCAGGGGGAAAGTAAAAAAGCAGGACTTACCCTAGCCCCTCAGGCTTGGGACCGGCTGGTGCATTTCCACACAAGGCGTGGTTGGCTAACAGACAGGCAGCAAAACAGATCCACTATCGTAAAAGATAGCGCTCTATACCACGAAGCCAGAAGTGGCATTTTGGAATGAATGGATCCGATATTACATCGACATTGAATTTTTTCACGGCAAATGTCAATCTTGAAATAGAAGCATGTCTCATAGGAGAACACAACTCTGTGCATCATATTTGTATGTTTAGATTGACACCATTACAAAGGAAGTGTCAATACTATAGAATCAATGACAACTTTCTTAACGGCTTTCTTCGGCTCAAACTTTTGGCAAAAATTGGAAGAAAGTGATTCTGGTCTTCCAGAACTTTTCATATGAACTACAAACAATTATCAAAAGTAAATTGCAAGGCCAGTAACTCCTGCACAAGCAGATTTATTGGTTCAGGCGTAATGGCGTCTCTTTCTTGAAAGTAGCAAATTCTCTTCGAACTATCTTCACCCCAGGCAATAAACAGTGGATTTGAGTATGCAGCAGACCACTGGGATATGACATACATACCAATCTACTCATCTGAATCTGGTCAAGCAACTCCTCTTTGTGAATTCCTTTGTCTGCCGATGCAGGCATATTTTTGTTACGATTAACAGCTGCACTGGTTTAATTTTCAAATAGGATTGCGAGTCTATTGCGGAAAATCTGCCAATTCCTTCTCTTATATTCATCATGGAACTGCTTTCTTTATTCATTTAACGATTCATAATTTCCAATTAAAATTTTTGTATAAAGTTCAATGAATCAATTTATTTGCAATTATGTTTAAGGTTACTTTTCAACGAAAAAAGATTGATTAAAAATTCAATAATGTACCAGTGATTAAAGATAAATAAACTTTGCTAGGTACATATCGTATCTATGTTAATACATTTTAAAAATCTAATGTGATTTTTCACACTTATTCTCAAACAACGCAAATTGCATTATATGAAATCCCAAACCATTCCTAATACAGTGTTTATTCTCAAACAATGTATTGCAATTGGTAGCCTTCACAAATTGAAATAGTTTGATTGATAAATGTTTATAATTACCTTTAGTTCATTGCAAAATAAAGCAGAATTATTTTTTGTTCATTTCATTGGACTTCTTAAAACATTTTAATTTGTATATTTAAGTAAAGCAAATGCTGACTTTAATTCTTTTTTTTAAAAAGATGCTTTCTAATATTTCTATACAAAGAAATGAGGAATAAGAGATCAATGACAAAAGAACAACAACAACAACAAAAAAACACCTGCTTGTAAATATGACAATTTTCAAATTAAAAAAAAAAACAGTTATTCTGAAAAGAATCTAAACATCCCTAACTAAATCAAATATCCATGTCCTAAAATAATTTCTAACTTCAGCAATACCAGCAAAAATTACATAGAAATAAATCAAATTTTAGTGAGTGTGTGTGGTGGGGGAAGAAACACCGGTTTTAATTTGAAAACTTACAAATAACAAATATAATAAATAATACATCAATAATATGCTTAAAAATTCTTTTAAAAAATGCCATCAAATTTTACAAATTATTCTACCAAGGAGAAAGATGAAGACAGATGTGAAAAATTTTCAATAAAGCACATTTTGCATATCTATAAAAATCAAGAAGCAAAATTTACATAAAGAAAGGAAATAGACTTAACAGAATTTAATGTATAACAAGAGAAATTTTATTGCTGTGTTAAACTTCTTAGGATTTCAGTTTTACAGCTTTACTTTTTATAAAGTAATTTTTTTATTATATATATAAAATCAAAAAAGTAAATACAAACACTTGATGATTCTTTTACGAAGGATGCACAATTTTTTCACAAATTATGCATTGAGAAAATAACTTACAGTTTAATAATGTAGAAATAAATAGTTAATCATTTATAGGCATAAAAATGAAATTATTAATAACAAATTCTTGATTTTGACACTGGAAATAATACAATATGATCCAAAAAGTTCAAACTAAATGTTATTTAATATAAAGTTGGATGGACCCAAAATACACATAAAAATGAAATGAAATAGTTTCAAGACAATTAACTCTTAGATTTTTCACGTTCCTTTTCCTTCTTGGCTGCTTCATTTTTAGCTTCATCTTCTTCATGTTTCTTTATAAGAACTTCCACTTCAGCAGATGGCATGATTCGAATAACTGTTTTATTGTCTTCCCGAGTAAGGGTAGCCATCTCCACTATAAAACAAAAATAAACAAATAATCAAATTATCTTTATGAGGAAGAATAGTGTAATATAAACTGTACGAATACAAATTATACTTATTTCTAAGGAAACTAATGTTTAGAAAATATTAAACTTACATTTGTCAGCAGTAAGTTTAGTCATATCCAAAGTCTTACTAAGAACTTTAACAGCTAATGCTAAAGCATCCTTTAGAGTAGTTTCATTTTCTTTATATTCTTGTTTCAAAATAGAAACAGCAGCCTGAAAGGGAGAAAAAAATAAGAATTAAACATAAACATTACACAATATATATAAACTTATGTAAATATTATCCTGATGCATTTATACCAAATCATTTCTATTCATATATATTCACTTGTTCATAAAATAAACCATTTGCATCTTTTACAGGAAAAGAATTGAAAAAAAGTCCTTCCCTCACACCAATCACTAACAATATAATCTATTTTTTTAATGATTAACATTTTTCAGTGTTGCCAAAAATATACCAAGTTTGAAATGTCTGAAATTACTGTGTGGTGTATGAGAGGGATACATATCATGAAGCCTGATCCTGGTTATTTTTATTAAAAAATGCTTTCAAAACTCTAATTCACAATTCACTACAATACATATTGGAATCTGTTCATTTATTCCAAGATTGTAATTTGTTATAAAAATGCACTTGAAAACTGATAGGTTTGTAAAACCTTCATATTAAAAATCATGCTCTAGGTTTGTTTATTATTAGCTTATTATATTTAGCTTCAAAATAATCATGTCATTTTGATTCATTTTGCTGTAATTAAACAATTTTGAGTAAAATAAAACTATAGTCAATTTTTCACATGACAAAGTATTAAAATATGGCAATCATTTTATTAAAAATTTGTTTTAGAGAATAACATTTTTATCATTACTGCTGAACATAATTAAAGAAGAAAAAGATTTCTTTTTTGGCCTATTTTTGTTCCATATAAATACCTATGCTAACTTTTGAAAATGACAAAGCATATAATAAAGTATGATTGACCTTTCAAGCAAGTTCTTAAAATAATGAATAAACTTTTCAATTTTCAAAAAAACATTGGATAAACAAATATTTTTTGATAATGCAAATAAATTATTCCAATAAAGAGATTCTTTGTGGCATTTATAAAGAATTACATGCATGAGCTAGTTTCTGTAAATAACATGCAAAATTCTTTATTTTATTGTGTATTATCTTTAAATAATTTTTAGCTCAAATTTCGTTTTGTTTTAAAATCAATTGGAAGTGCAATTTTGCATGATAGTGAGGAAAAAGAAAACTTTTAGTATTTCTTTTTATATTATAATTTAACTACTTAGGAATTTTTATGTATTTAATACTTTCAAAGTCTGAGTTTCACAAAATATCACAATTATAAAAATTGCAGGTTTGATGCTGTCTGAGCTTTGGATCAGAATAAATAACTATAAATACATGTGAATTTTTTACATTCCTCATAATTTAATAAAAAGATTTAAAGTCTATGCTTAAGCGATTCAAGTACATATTTTTTATTATTAACCAATGGTTTTGATACAAAATAATTTTGATATATTGCAGTAATAGCATTACTTATTTGTTTTTAAATTTTTAAACAAATTTTCTACATAACAATTTAATAAAACAGAATTTGTATTCCCATAGTTAAATTTCAGAGTCCTTATTTCTTTAAGTATTATCATTTGAATAATACTTGGAAATACGTTTAACACGAAAACGCTTAAGATGAAATATTGGTTAACGTAAAATAATACAATGATCCCAACAAACTTATGAATTTTCATGCATTTTTTTTCTTTTAACACGAAACACACCAGACACTTAATAAAATGTTTGAGAAAGTTTTTGTATTATTGAATTGTCCTATTGTAGCATCTGAAAAACTTGTTGCAGTAGATGATAATGTGTGTAAAGCCCCAATTATGGCAGACATTTTGGAGTTTGGTCAAAGCTAAAAATATATCATTCATGCAGATTCCAACACTGAAAATGAAATGGATAATGCAGCCCCTGTTCTTATCTTTTGAAATGAGGAACATGAAAAGTATGCACCGTTATTTAGATGCACATTCCAATGGTGAAATGAATAAAAATGGATGACATCATACAATTTGTTGATAATTTAATGCTAAAAAGGCAAATGCAAAGAAAAGTATCAGATTAACTTCGAAAAACTAAATAAATGCTTCGCTTTTCGAAAAACTAAAAAAAATTTGTATTAAATTTCATTAAGTTGTTGTGAATGTTTTGTTTCATTGATATATACACATCTTTGTAAATAAAATGTACTCTATAATAAACTTAATTTTGATGAAAATATGTTTTTCTTTCTTTTTTTGTAATAGCATTTAGAACACAATTCTTTTAACACGAAAAATTATTTCAGTCCCCTCAGATCCATGTTAAGTGATTTTCACTGTATTTGAATATTTTAAAAAAAATAATATAATACGTAACATAGAAATAGACTGTGGATATAAATATTGATTTCTTAATTAAAAGGTGAGGGGAAGGGAGAATATATTAGAGATTACAAATAAGTGAAGCTTACAAAAGAAAAAAGGTTTGATTTCCTGCTACAGGAAGATATTTTGTAAATTAATATTTAAGCTCTTAGGATTCCCATGTTTGAATAAATTATGAATATTGTAACCATCTAAAAGTGTTATTAATAAAAACAATTTTTTTTCATGTATTGTGACTTTCATTCCATTTTAAGCAAAAATACAAAAACAGGATGTAATAAAATTAAAAAAAATTATTAATAAATATAGGACATATGAATAATTACAGATACTTGAATGTTACCAAAAAAAGTACATGCATAAAATGCATTGGTAAAAATTTTTGCTAAAAAAAAAAAATTGATAAAAATCAATTATATACTTAAGATCAATAGCTTAATCACTTGGGCATATTATACAAGGACAGCATTTTAAAAGATATTTAAAACATTTTTCCATGTTAAGTTTTAATTTTAAAATGAATATCAAAAGGGTGAAAATGCTATGAAATAAATAAAACACATAAAAATATCAAAAATATTGACTTACTGCTCCATTGTTGCCAATGCAAGTTGCTTTCCATCCTCCATAATTTCCACTAGGATCAGATTGATACAGTTGGAAGCCGTAATGTTTATCCCAGCCCATATACAAAATGGATACACCAAAAGGCCTTTTACCTGAAAGAGGACTAAATTTTAGAAGTTTACAGAAAATCTGAAAAACAGCACCAAAGAAAGAGATATAATGTACTGAAAAATTTGGTGTATAACACGCATCATTGTATATAAAATGCACACACCTATACTTTCAGTCTTATTTTTTAAATTTTTAGGTATATTCACCGGATAACGGGCACCCTTTTTTTACGAAGAAATCTGAAACATTAGTATACATTTCTCTTATGTTTTGAAGTCATTTATTTGAGATATTATTTCAGACTTTTGAAAAAATAGTATACTTCTAGAACTGCTCTTTTAGTTCATAAGGCAAGTCATTTCTTTTAAATAAACAGTATTTCATTACATGTTAAAGTAAAAAAAATTTCATGCTCATCGCTTTTGTTATTTTTAAAGCTATAGTTTTTATATTCTGCATATAATGCGCACCCTTAAGTTTGGATCTTATTTTTTGTGTTAAAAGTGCACGTTATATGCTGGATTTTATGGTACTATGGTTAAAAGTGTCCACAGTATCAATAATAAAACAACTTGAACAAAAATTGATGATAAAATTTAAGAGGAAAAAGGAGAAGAGGGCACCAATATTAATTTTTGTATGTTAAAAATACTTTTGATGATTTTAAAAAATACATGGACAAATAAAGTGTAGTGTTTTAGAATACATACTGATCAATGATGGAATATTATAATGTGTTTTGAATAAATCATAGGGAGAGGTTTTATGCAATTGTCAATTTCAGTAAAAATATATTCACATACCAATTTAATGTACTATTTATTTCTCTAACACATTTATATTTCCTCATACATAATACAGTAGCACTAATTAGAAGTTTAGACATGTTTTGATAGGAAATGTAAAAGAACTTAAGCATTTTTTAAAATATAAATTAACAGAATTTAAAAAACACTGTAATCCTCATAAATACGGTTTAAATTCCCCCCCTTTTGCATGTTTTTCTGTTGAGCAGGTCATTCTTTATAAGCAGAACACAAATTAACAAAAAATAAGCTTAACTTATTGTCAGGCATTTTTTAATACATTTCAAAGATATATTTTCACATCATGAAAAAGACCTGATTGACATATTTGCTTTGTGTTGATATTCAAATACTGCAGGGGTGTCAAACACATGGCACGCAACGAAATTTTTGTGGCCCAGTGGGTATATTGACACACAATAATTTTTAATAAAATATCAAAATTTCTCTTGAAATAGGACAGGTAGCAGAGAAGAGATGTCAAGTGCCAGGACGTAAACATTAAATTTTCCCTGTTCTTTTATAAATGTTTACTATAATGTATTATTCAAAATAAACCTATGTTTCTATAAATACTGATTTTTTTTCGTGGCCCACCTATAATTAAACCTTGTTTGTTTGGCCCAAGTTAGCTTTTGAGTTTGACACTCTTACAATATACTGCATAAGTGCACCAAAATGGATATACCAGTTTCAGAAATACCAGAATTAATCGACTAACAAATTCATGATATTAAAAGTGATTTTGTAAAATCAATAAAAGAATTTTTTATTTCATGGAAAAAGCTATTTTAAAATCTCATCACCAAAGGAATTCAAGCCACTTCTGATTTACTCACTTAACCACAGCAAAGACAGTAAAGAAAATAAAAATATCAAGTATTGAATCAGAAAAAGCAATCAGGAATTTCAAAATTAAGAAATTTTCAATCTGCATTTAAAATCAAAAATTAAATTAAATGTTTTTGAAATTTGAATTTTTAATCTGAAGAAATGTAGGGAGAAAAATATCTTTTTTACATGACAAATAAAAAAATTTTATTTTGTTAAATTTTAATATAAATGAAGAATAAATTTACTCATAATGAAAAGAATTGCCATATTTAAATATAAATTTCTATACACAAAGAGTTCCATTAATTTTCACTCATTAAAAAATATTATAATCAAAATTCCTAATTAAATTAAACAATTTAATACATACCACCATATTGAGTATAAGCTTGTTTTAAATCACATAGCCAACTAACTAAGCGCTCACAAGGAATCGATTCACCATATTGAAATAAATACCTAAAAATAATAATAATAAATTACAGAAAACAAGCAGTAGACAAGTTATTCAACTAAAATATGATATTGGTAATAAAAAATACTAATACATTAGCATACATTTTATAATAAATAAGGTAAGCACACAATTAACAGACACAGATACATTATTTATAAAACTTATTAGGTGCAAGCTTCAGTTCTTTTTGTTAAAATTCCTTAATACAGCTCAAATTAAAAAAATTTGGAGAGACCCAAAAATATCTGAAAGCTTAGGAGTCTGTCAATTATTCATATGGTTCTTATTAGTGAAATGTATTAATTTAATACTTATCTATTCAAGACAAATCAATATAAATTTTAATCAAATAAAAAAATTCAATCAAATAATATACTTTCAACTTCAATTAGAATTTCTAAAATTGTTTTGGATTATATTAATTTTTCTGAACAATGGAGTAACTTCATGGACAGACTGACGCCAGTAAGTAATCACGTGATTCCAACGTCAATAACTGCACGTGTGAATTGATAGCGTTGGTTTTCCTATATGTTTGTTGACGTCATTCTCGTGTCTTAATTTTATCTAATTAAAAACATATGATATCATATTATTTTTTGTATTATTTTAGAATATATATTTGTTAGGAAATAATCTTAAAAACTTTTTTATATAATTTTTGTTTAATTCTAATTTATTTATCTAATTAGGTAATTGTCTACTTTGACTAGTGTCAGTTGGCATATTTATTGATCCTAGTTCGGTTGGATCCTAGCATTTATTTATAGTTCTTGGTACACTTAGGTATGGCTCTTAGTTATTTTAGTTCTTAATTAATTTAGTAGTTATTTATAATATAGTCTTGCGCAAGAATGGTTGACAGTACAGAATTAAAACTACTTTTTTAAAATTGTATGAATATCGAATAACATTGATATCATTTCTTAAAAAAGAGCTTACACCTATTATTATACAACACAGAGTCAGTTAAATGTGAATAATATAAAAAATGTCTGTTTGTAATTTTAATTAATAATTCAAAGTCAAGAGAGAAAATATTTATTCTGAATTTTTTCAATTTGATGATAATTTGTGGGAGGAATGTTTACAAAAATTAAAGAAATGGTTCTTTGATTTTTACCTTCCACATACAAATTATCGATTTCTAAATTATTTATAATTATTCTTTGCTGTTAAAATTTAATGTCATTTCTTTCTTTAAATTAAAATACAATATTCTAAAGGGGAATGAAACCATTACAAAAGGGGTAATTTTTAGAAATGTTTACATTTAATTTGATATGTTATCTTATTTTTTTGAAGTACATATTAAACTTGCAAAAAAGTTTATTTCTTGAAGCCTGTGTACATGGAACATTAGTTAATATGAAAGTTTTAGATAAATGAAGATAATTATCTTTTGGTAAAAGTGTTTTTTTTTCATCTTTTTTTTTTGAAATCTCAGAGGCTACTTAAGAAGTATTTGTTTATCCCTGATTTAACTATTTTCCTTTTTTGCACAAATCCTTAAAATAGTTTAATTCCTGAAAACTCAGTATTATGCATGTAAAGGTAATTAAGGATGTGAGTATATGATTCATATATGTCTCCTGTGATGAAAATTGAATTTTTTTTACAACTTCATAAATTGCAAATTTTATAATAGTATGGCTTACCAATACGGACATTAAACACTATGTGAAGCATTATAAGTGTCAGACATTTGAAATAATCCTGTAATTTTGGTTTGATTTAACAATACTATAGGAAGTTCTTAATTTTTTTCCCCTTTGTTCTTATATGCTACTAGCTGGTAAACCTGTTCTTCACACAGGTGTGAATTTATATATATAAATAATGTTATGCATGAAATTTCTCCCCCAGTACTTCATTATTTAGAAATGGTAAATAACAATTTTCTAAAAAATATATTATATTTACTCGAGTTTACCTACCTACACTTAAAATTCAAATGAGTATTTTATTTCACTGTGGAACAGTTATTTGTTGAAAATGAATTTTTCGTTTACACAATGTATTGCGTATAAATACTTCATATATATTTTGTACAATATTATGAAGTATTTAAAGATATTTGAAAATGTTTCTAATAAAATAACATTCCTATCTTTGACTGTCTGATTTACTTAGTAATTATCCTTTAAAAATGTTTGGAAATTTTTTTAGAAATGATTGTATAAAGTAATAAAAGAAAATACTATTTCACTATTAAGTTAAAGAAATGAATCATATTAATATATAATTTTTAAGAAATATTCAATGTAATATGAACTTCACCTTTATATCTCGGCTACTAATTATTATGCATGGATATGTGACACTTGGATCACAAATTCAGATTAATAATGCGAGTATGAACTATATTAAAAATTTACATTACAAGTTCAATAATTTTTTTAATTGCCTTTGTATAAAGTGCTTATAACAAGTTGAACAACTTGTTTTAAATTGTATAATATTAAGGAATATTTCATTAGAAAAAATGCTATAATTTTCACAAAAAAAAAATTCAATTTAATTTCTTATTGAATTGAATACTTCTTTAAGCTATTGTTTATCTCATATTAGAGTTAATATGAAAGTTTTTGATTAATAATAAATATTTATCCTTTGATGAAAATGAATCTTATTTTTATTACACAATGAATTGCAAATAAGATAGAAACAATTTAATACAATAATATGGAAATAAATAGTTGCATAAAATTTCCATTCACAATTTGTACTAGTTATGTCTCTTGACCAGATATTTATGTTTATTGTTAAACACTTCAGTTCAATTTCATGCAAACTTAAAACTTACTTGGAGAAATGTATTGGCATTTTATTTTGTTATCACTAATATGTATCTAAAGTATCCTTTTATATATAATTATACTTTTTTAAAAAAATTGATCATTATAATATACAAGAGCTCAAAATTTGTCTTTGAAACATATGTCACACAAAAATATCAGGCCAATTAACCTCTTAACAATAATTTTGAAAAAAGATTCTCTATAATTCTCTTCGATAAATATCATAAAATTGATCAAAGTACTCTTCTTAGGTCAATATTTCCAACAAACTCAATGCAACAAATTTATTCAGGATTTATATCATGAGATTTATTTTTGCAAAAGTATAAAATAAATCTAATCTCTATAATAATAAATCTACAAATTGTGCAAATACCAATAAATGCATACTTGTTATACATTTGTAGCAAAAAAATTTGTATATGTGTGAGACAGGTTTTTATACCATACAGTCAAACTCTGAAAAACATGTGTTAACTGATACCATGCAAATATATTACAATTTTTATTTTGGTCATGTAGGAGTGAGCAGGACTTTTATATTTAATGTATGGACACAAATTGATATTCTATATACACATTTTAATTTAAAACTTTTAATGCCTTAATTTATTACCATATTTGGAATTCAATTCTCGATAAATCATATTTTACCTTTAGTGCAGAGAGAATAAAGATTTTTAAAATGTAGCACAATTTTTTTTATGTGTAATTTTACAAATGGTAAATGATAATTTTGATTTCTAATGTTTGAAAGTGGTTCTTATTTCATCAATTAGTGTAAACATTAACAGAGCTGTAGTAAATTAAGATAATTTTCCATTTCTGTATTTTTTCTTTCCCCCTGTAATATTGTAAAATTACTAATAAAATAAGTTTTATAAATATATATACTTTTTGAGATATGTATGGTTACATATCAGATTCTTGTGTTCTAATCTCAGATAATTAAATGCTGAAGTACCTCTGTTAACTACTCTGAAGATGTGTAAAATAAGTAAAATTTAAGTTAACTAAACATATGTTCTCAATATAACTTGATAAAAAATAAACAAATATTTGCTTTTAAATATCTACATTCTTGTAGAAGTAAGTCTACATCTATCCAAAATCCTTTTTTAAGAAGTTTCATTTGTCTTATGGTGTTGAAAACATTATTCAAAGAGTGGTCAAACACATAAACACTGGGAAGATGGAATATAATCCTCATGCTATCAAAGTACTTAGATTTGTTATCATGATATTAAAAAATGATTTTTTCTTTCTAATTATTGTTTCTATAACTGATCGAGCAACCATTTCAGCAAAATAAGCCATTTTGGAAAGTAAAATGTAAACCTTTAAGAACAAAATAATCATACGCAATAGTAGTAAACAACTGACGCCATATTCAACGGTTGACGGAATCACGTGATTGTGACGTCGCATGAATTTAGTCCATTATAAACTGGAATTTACTATATGTATGTATATATATAGTTTTAAATATTCTATAATAGTCACATATTTTACCGGTTTTAATACCTAAGAAAGAGATAGATCTCCTTTTATTAAAATATGAATGCAAGGGAAAAAAAATGACACTTTCTAACAGATAACATACCTTTGAGCAATTTGACGCAATTCATTTGTTAAAACATTAGCATCAGATGTAATTCCAGCAACACTGCAAGCCATATCACTAGTAAAAAAAATACATCGTATTAATGAAAAGAAACATTTGAAAAAACAATATCTTTGCATCAATTACTAAAATATCATACATTTAAATATATTACAATTTCAAGAAATAAAAACAATAAAAAAGAGCAGCAAGCAGAAAGCAATTAAACAGAAGCTCATTCAAATGTTAAGAAAATTCTGAGCAATATACAGTACCATTTACTTCAATACAGTGGAAGACATACAATAATATTTTGTTTAAAAAGAAAATTGTTATAAAATTTCAAGAGAAAGATATATTTATTTTAAAATAAATACTAACTCATGAAGTTTATAGATCTTTTCTGAATTAAAAACTTCATCCAACAATTTGTTAGTGTTTCGACGCTCAGCTGCGAGCACAATTCCATCAGAGCCTAAAATTCCTAAACATGTTCCAGCATGCCCAATAGCTTCCATAGCATACTCTACTTGATACAATCTCCCTATTAAAAAAAGAAAAATTATCTTTAATAACATTTTGAAATTTTTAAAAAGGTTATATATAAGAGATAAAAAGTTTCCTTGATAATTTATTCAAAAAATAAAAAGTGTGTGTATGGGAGGAGTAGCTTTTTAAAACCTCCTTCAGTCTTTTTCTAAAATGAATTATAAAAGATATTTCTCAAACCTCAATTAACATTAGTCCAAAACAGAGGTTTTGGAACTTTATTCTCAATATATCCTTTGATTACAAACTTCAACCTTAAATATTCTTAAATATGGTAAAGTTATACAATAATGTTCGGATTTTTTTCTCCCCATCTGCAGTTTCTTCCTGAAAGTTTTTATATTTGTTTAAAACATATTGAAATTGATGTGACTGAATTAGTTTGGAATTATCAAAGATTAAACAATTTTTATAGCTGAAAAGTTTGAGTATCATAATTCTCTTTAAATCACAAAGAGTTTTACCAGTGGTATTATTCTATTTCTTTTCCCTTTAAGTAAAAAAATTTTTTAGAAGCTATACTAGAAATCATCAAATTCTTGTTTGTTAGTCCAATGAAAAGACATCGCTAAACATTGTGATATACAGTCAAATAGTGGAAAACTGTTTCTACATATGTAAAAATAATAATCTTGTTTGTGTATATCAGGGGTGGGCAGACTTTTCCAGGGTACGGGCTACTTCTAATTTTTTCAAGGTATTGCAGTCCACCCATTGGCGTAGGTATAGTGAACAAAAAGAAAGTATACAATGCAGTCGGACCTCCATTTTACAAATTTCTCTAGAAAAATCGAATCATAAGAGAAAATTTCGTTGAATAAATTTTCTCTTATGATTCGATTTTTTTCCTCATTTTTAAAAATACTGTATTCACTAGAATCTAAGCCACACTTTTCGCCCAATGTTAATGCTATTGCAAATTGGATGGGGCTTAGAATTGAAGGGGAAAAAATTATTGAATGGGGTATTTAGAGCAATTATAGCTTCATGTGTGTATTTAAAAGTTTATAATACTGACAAAATAGCAAATTATTCACTTTCTCTCTTATTAGTTTTCCTTTTAAATTTATTTTAATTTCGTAAAATTGGATATCGATAATCCATTTTAGACTATTTTTCAATTTTCACAAAATCTTGTAGAGAATTTTTGGCACGCTTAGATTCGAATAAATACGGTATGTCTAGACCTTTGTATGATGGAATGATTATTAGGTCTTAGTGAAAGCGGTCCCCCAAAAATGCCTTGGCGGACTACTGGTCGATCACGATTGACTTAATGCCCACCCCAGATGTATATGATAATGGCATATAGCAATAACAATTTGGCAAAATTGGTCAATGGTATAACATGCAAATATCCCAAAGTAGAAGTTGTATTTGAAATAATCTAAAGTTTGCTGTTATAATGAATAATGGTGTTTATAGAAAAGCATTATCTAACTGACATGATTAAAATGTTTCAAAATAAATAAATCCCTCATTCTACTTCTGCAGAGCTTTCAAACAACTGTTTAGGATGTTTTTTCTTCTTTAATAATTCAGTTATAAATATTTTCCATAGAAGCTGTGAAAAACTGAATTTTTTGTCAAAGATGCTCTCATATCTTTTAAAACTGTTAAGAGTGTCTTTAGAAATATGCATACCATATTTGGGAACTAGTACTTAATATTATTAATTTTGTGATACACAAACATTATAAACAGTACCCAAGATTGAAAACTATTGTTTAAAATTATCATACTAAGATATGCTTATATAGAAAAGAAAAATCAAAAATTTAATATTAAAAAATATTTACCTTCTGGAGAAAAAATAGTAGTTCGTGAATCATACCTTCGAGCCTAAAAAATAGAAGAAATTTACTGTGCTAAAAGCATTCTGGTTACTCATTTTAATAACACAGAAATTACTTATGAAATGTTCTTTTAAATGAAAAATATATACATACATCATATATATATATACATATCAAGCAGCCCTTGCCAGGAATTAAAAATTCTGATAGATTAAGAACACATTGATTTGCCAAAACAGCAAGATTATTCTTTTAACTTAGTTTCCTTTTCTATAGAACACTGAAAAAGTCATTTCTATGTAGTTCCATACAAAATAATTATTCATTTTTTAAGTTTTAAATGCTTCAATATTTAATACTGTTAAAAAGTTTCAAAAAATTTTAATGAAAAAATACTTTTAATTTCTAATGGTAACCCAATATAAACAGAAATGAGATACCTATTAGAATTTTAGGAAGAGAACTGGTTTGTTGCAGTTCAGCTTCCAATGTGAAAAAATAGAAATTCAAAAGAATTCACCTTCTGATTTTGGGTTCTTAAACATTTAAGTGTGAAGATTCATAGATATCCAACACTTGTTTAAACAAAAAAAAGGTGCATTGTTTAATTAAATTTGTTGAGAAAGAAAGGTATGTAAAATTAGACGAATCTAAAATTTCATTTGGATAACTTTAATTTTGCAGAAAATTTCTGACATTTTGAACTTGAATATATCTTCCTTGCTTAGCTCTACATCCTACCAATTCCCCATTTGTTTTTTCATTTATACAGAGCCTTAAATAGCCCTTTTCACAACAAATCAACAAGATTTTAATCTAGAAACTCCAAGTAAATTACTCTGATTTATTAACACAAGTTATTAAATTTCTTTTATCACATGGTTAGCTGAAAATCGTATTTGTATTGAATATGACCAAAAAAAATCATTATCTCATGTAGGCAACTTGAATAATTTTCCACAAATGTCAATGCAGTAATGATTGTACAGTCAAAAATTACATAAAGAGAACAAAGGCACAAGATTGCAAAACTGGATAGAAAATACATGTATTCCCTCTATAATGGTTTACCATTTTAGTAATGAAAAGGAAAACAAATTGTATTGTTTTTAGATGTACTTAAAATTAAATATTTGTAGTCAAATTTTTAGATGAATAGGAACACCTTTAAGAACAAATAAAATAAATTGCTCACTTGAAAGGAATGATTACCTACAAGAAAACTTATAATTGCTTATACTTTGGTTTTAATATGAAAGTAGAGGCTACAAAAAAGTGTAGAATATATAATTGCCTCTCTTTGCTAAATGAGTTTTTAATTCTCAAAAGTGTTTTTAAATACAGTTTTTTTATGGTATCAATAGAAAGATGAATAAAATTCATAAAAAGAACAATCTATTTCACATCAAATTTTCTAAAATAAATTTACTAGCTATAATTTAAAGAGTGCAGATTTAGTTTTTTCTATTAAAAAATACTTAACAGTTATAAAAATATTTATGCAACATCAAAATTAAGAAAACAAAAGAATTTATATATTTCCTAATATTATGTTGGATGATTATTCACTCCCTTGAGAAGTGTTTCTCTATCAAGTGTTTTGGAGTTTGTTTTTCTAAACAGAGCCAAAATGTAACCATTAGAAATCAATTAAATTGCAAAGCATTGAAAACACACATTTAACAGCTTTAAAGTTATGACGGTTAAAGTGTAGTATAAGCGGGCCACTTGGCGCAATTCTTTTTTTGGTGACTAAAAGTGGTTGCCAAGGTACTTTTTTCAGAAGTACAAAATTATTTATTTTAGAATGAATTCAATATCTCACCATGACATTTAGATAAAAATTGCCAAATCCGACGAAAAATCGCAAAATCAAGAAGTGCTCCCCCCCTATATTACACTTGGGCCAGTTATGACATATAAGCCTCATGGGCCAAGAGCAGAAGAACTCATCAAACTAGTCAACAATACAACATGTGGTATTTTGTATTACTTTTGTCGTAAAATAACTAGTCTGACAATTAACTGAAAACTTTTAATGTTATTCAAACCAAAGCCCTCTGTTTCAACAATGGATTCCAAATATTGTATTCTTAAAATTGGCTGGACAAGAAATTCTCTCATAAAATCAGAGAAAATTGGCAAATAAGTTTTTCATGACTCAAATCCATTAAAACATTTTCTCCATTATATAGTAATACCCTTGAGACAATGAACGTTAAAATTACGGAGGAAAATAAAAATAATATCATTAATAAACTATACATATTGGATGTTGAAAGTGATCAAATTATCTTAATTTCCATATTGACATCTTTTTTTTTGTTCTAGCATTTAAATTTCAAGATAACATTTACCAATTCAAATTAAAAGTGATTTAATCGATGGAGCTTCCATTTCCATCTGATGCTTCAAAAAATAAGCATATTATATCTGTTGCAGATATATTCCAGATAAGTTCTCTTTTACATATAGAATTAATTACAATAATTCCACTTTTATTGCAGAAATCTTAGATAATCTGATTTGAACAAAAATCTGCCTGTTTTATTTAAAAATTTCCAGAAACTCTTTGCTCTTATAAATTGCTAAATTAAATCACACAGTAAGATTCACAGATCAGCTGGTAAGATTCATATACAATCCCATTACAATAACCAGTTGATTCCACTTTGGATTCTGGGACATTCAAAAACATTTAGAAGTGAATAAGCGGATTATCTAACAAGATTGGTCAGATTTTAATATATAAATTGATTGAATTTCTTCAGAAGACATTCATATTTTATATTATTCATCTCCCTTGACATATATAAAATATGTCAAGGGAGAATTAAGGGGAAAAAATGATAACTTCTGTTCCAGTAAATATTTTGAAAATTTTGGAAATATTTCAAACACTGATTTTTTAATGCACACAAATAACAGAAGAGATGAACCGAAATTCCGTGTACTTGAATTTTGAGTAAAGTGATCCGCACTTCAGGACTTAAGCACAAATATAATTAACAAGACAAAGCAACTGCTTAAATGATTTGGATCATATCTTGTAGAAATGCAGAAGATATATATATATATTACCATCGAAATAATTTTATATTTTTTCAAAATCGAATTCCATGGCACCATCACTTTCAAAGATTTATTGAAAAAGTTGTGTAAAGTTAATAAAATTTTAGATTTGTTACTACAGAAAATAAAAATTTTATTATTTATTAACTTAAAATGTTTTTCTTTTAATGGATAATAGTCTGTGTTTTTCTACATCTCTAATAAAAAATATATTTGTAAGATCATTACGAATATGAAGCTCTAAAACATAATTTAGTTATTTTGATATAAATACAGATTAACAAATAACTCAAATTCAAGCGTAAACCGAGCTTGTGATGACACACAATAGTTAATATTTTTTGTATGAAACATAATTAGTGTGCTATGCAAGACAAATATTAAAATGAAATGTTAAACGTTAAAAATGTTTCTAACATACCATTTCAATTGAATTTGATTCGAAAGAAAACCTAAATAAATGCTTTATCACGGCTGAAAAACAGAAAATTCCGGCAGTTACAGCTATAGTTAAGTGACATTTAGTTAACTTGTCACTTTCAAAGTAAGCAATAATTAAATTTTGTGTATTGTGTATACTTTTCAACTGTGAAATAAAAAATGTTTATCAAAAGTAAAATTTTATTTGTGAAATATGTTTTCTAATTCAAAAACAAACTTTTTTCTAACTACACCAGTTTCTCTTACCACAAACCTTCCGTGGATTCACATTGGTGTAGTATGGTGTCAGATAACATTCATTTGTCATCCTCGTCATTCGACCATCATATTCAAAATTGAGGAGTTCATCGCCAATAACCCTCTTGTAGATTCTAAATGTGGTGTTATTAAACAATCGATCTACAGTTTATTTTGTTTTCTAAGTCCAAAACCTCTTAACTGTAACTTTAAACTTGTCTCCAACCATCAATATTTTCAAAACTTGTTTTCCTTTCGTATATTTATCGGATATTTCACTTGAAAGTTTCTATAATTTGTCTTTTTGAAACTAATAATTTTCATTATGTACAATGTAAGAAATTTTTTTGACTTTTATCTGTGTTTTTATTAGAAATATCTTACTTATTTATCAATGTTAGATAATTTCATTTATTTCGCCTGACTCCATAAACAGTTTTTATTGAAAAATTACAAAGCAGTACTTGTAAAAATGACGCTTAAATTTTTTTTCGCAATTTTTTGAACTTTATTATATATATATATTTTAGCAACCAAGTGGTGGAGACCGTGGTAATGCTGATAAAGAGAAAAAAAGAAAAGAAAGTATTGTTGATTTGTCAAAATACCTAGAAAAACCTATTCGTGTAAAATTCCAAGGTGGCAGAGAAGGTTAGTGAGTTGTACATTTATATTAGCTTAAAAATTTATAAATGCACGTCACAAGCTATGATAATCAATATTAAATGAAAATTTATAAATTATTTTGGGTGAATCCTAGGAGGGCACACTTCTTAGCAACAAAATTTTTTGGCGATGAAGTTTACAATATGGCAACACTTTCAAATTGCCCAGTTTTAGTTAAGTAAAATGGTAACCCTAAACCCGATTGAGCATGAAATCACCCCATTTTGGACATTATTTTCTCTCCCAATCTATATTTAAGTTCCAACGCTGCCAAGTTAATTTGAAACAAAATAATGTAAAACTTCAAAAAAGTTTTGGAATTTTTTTATTAAAAAAAAGTTTTGCTTTCTTCATACATGAAATATTTTTAAAGAAGATGTATTTTTTCCGTCTGAGGAGCCGTAAAAATACAATGAAAAAAATTGGAAAAATCGCCAAATGCCTGTAATAGTTAATTATTGAAAATCTACCTCAGAACACACAAGTTTGAGCATTTATAGTGCATGTGGAGAAAACAACTTATGGAGAGTACGTAAGCAGATAAGAGGTTTTTCTGTCAGATAACATAATTAATATGATCTAAGTTTTTAATAATACATCGCAACTGATAGTTTTTTTTAAAGAAATAGTTTACTGAAAAACCTTAAAATATAGGAAAATGCTGCTCTGTTTCTATTAAGTAGTACTATTACCTTTTAAATTTTCTTTTATATGAGGAATGTATAAAAAATTTTAGGCTTTCCCTCCATAGTTCTTTTTGCACAGTTACATATATTTAATTGAAAAATCAAACATCCAGATAAAAGCAGTCATTTCATAGGTAACAGTAGACATTTTTTGATTCATTATTTAACGAAAATTGTTATAAATTAATAATTTTTTAAGAATTAAAGTTATATTGCATTTTGTTATATGTATATATTTATTACTAAATTATTTATTTAATAATAAATTCGTACATTGTCTGTTTTCTTGAGAACAAAACTGGGTTAGCTTTGTAAATTTTTAATCGAGAATAAAAATTTGAAGAAAGAAGATCTTATCCCTCAGTGAAAAAAGAGTGTTTTATACTTGAAAAAATCCATACAACACTTGGCTGAACGGAGGAAAAAGAAATCTGTCTGACAAAGAGAAGTGAAAGGAATTTCTGAAACGGGGATTTAAATGGCAAAATATAGAAATCGCTCAGTAACACACACCTACACAAATACTGTTGTCCAGAGAGAAAGGGAAAATTTCCATGGGGATAAAATTGTACCCACGGAAAAAACCCTTGCAAGCTAAGTGGCGAGAAAATATATCCACCCGACAGGACAAAGATGTGTAAGAAACTTCGAAAAAGAGTATTTTAATGACATTACTATAGAAATCACAGAAGTGCTGGCACTGAAAGGGAAGGGGAATCTTCCAAGGCATAAAGCTGTACACTTGAAGAAGCCGTGCAATGCTGGGCCATCCAGCTAGTATGTATATAAACTTACAGACTTAATGAGTAGCAGTCAAAAATTCTGTTAACAATTTTCCAAATCCAATTTTGGTGAACTATTAATTTATAAGTTATGAATTTTAAAATTTTGTTATTGCATTACTAGATATTCATAAAAATCATTAGGAATTAATTCAATAAAAAAATTGCAGTACTTGCATATTGGCATAATCACTGCCAAATTTTCCTAACGTGAATTGTGTCATGATACCAAAGCTACAAAAAGTTTCTTAATTGTTTTATTTGAAAAAGAAAAAGATTTTGGCGAAAAATAGAGCAATTTGTGTTGCACAAATTTAGCTGCAGTGACATTAATCCATAAATACCAAAATTATCAATGTTTTGATTACTGGCGTAGCTAGCCCTGTATCAAAATTCCTTCGGGGGGCCCTTTTTTATAAATAAATAAAAATTAGCACGTAAACAAAATTTATTTGAAAGTGTTGAAATATTTACATATATATTATACGTAAAAAAAAACTTTATTAATTAAGAGAAATAGGTACTTTTTTGTGCTTAATAGGTACTTTTCTCGATTTTTTTTCTGCGAATGTATTTATGATAATATCCATAGCAGAAGGTAATTTTAGTTTTTCCAGTTCTTCTGTTTTTATCAACAATATTGCTAAGTCTGATAATCGGTCTTGCCCTATATAAGTTTTAAGATAGTTTTTAATAATTTGTGGTTTAGAGAAGCTTCTTTCAGCTGTGGCACTTGTAACTGGAAGAGTTAAAAGTAGCAGGCATGCTGTTATAATATCCAGAAAACTAGAAACAAGGTTATTGAAATTAATTAATAGTAATTCAATGAGCTCTTTGATTGAATGAATTTTTTGAATTTCGGATTTTAAACAATCTTTTAAAGAAATTAATTGTTCATAGATGCCGGGTGTGATGTCCTTATTGTATTCATTAGCTAGTTTTGTGGCCTGCTCTTTTATTTCTTTATTAGAAAAGGATAAGAATTTATCTAGTTGAAAAATTTTAAAAATGTTATTGAGATCATGTAGACCCCGAAATATTTGTCGGGTTTGGGATATCAACCCATCTAGATAGTAATAATATACATTAACTTTGAAAGACGATTTCGGGTCTGAAACTCTGATCTTCTACTAACTTGCCAAAAAAGCTCTTTGTTTACGTTTGTTTTTGTTTTGTTACACCCCATCCCTTTGCTAGATCTTCAGATTCGTTTAACAAAGAACTGAACGAATTTTAGTTTTTAATTGCTACCAGTTCAGTTCAGAAATTTATTCAGCAAAATACTAGCTTTTTGTAGGTCCTTTTTTTCATGCTGTAGGTCTTTAGAAATGGAATCTAGGATTTTAAATAACCAAAAAAAAAAGGTTACAAACACTATAAAATCATAATTCTCTAATATAGTAATTACATTTGTCACGTTCGTCTTTTTTAGTTGAAATTAAACTTAGGTTACTTAAAGTTTTTGTTATTTTCGAATACCGAATAAGGTGTCATTTCTTGCTGACCATCTAGTACGACATACTTTTTTAAGGGTTATTTTATATTTTTTGGAAGAATTATTAATTAACATTGTCCAGCATTTTGTGCTATTTCCAAAAAAGTATATATTTTTTCTAAGTAATCGAAAAATTGACACTTTGGGAATGTATTTTGTAGCATCATTTAAAATTAAATTGAATGAATGTGCTGCACAATGAACATAATTGGCTTTCGGTGCAGGCTCTTTTATAAGGGTTTGCAACCCTCCATATACTCCCGACATAACATTTGCTCCATTATAACCCTGTCCCCTACATTTAGACAAATCAATTCCATATTTTTCGAATGTATTTAAAATTTCAATTTTAATCCCTTGGGCAGTGCAATCGGCTACTGACATAAATCCCTCGAAGGACTCACAGATTTTAATTTCTTTAGGTACATTTCCTTTTCTTTTATCATAATATATCGAAACACTACAGAAAGTTGACCAGTTTTTGAAAGATCTTGTGTAGTATCCATAATAATTGCCAGAAATGGGGCTTTTTTAATTTTCATAACAATATTTTCTATAACTGGTTCCAATCAAATTATTTCATTTTGAATGGTGGTACTTAAATAATTTATTTCCCCCTTTGGCTTCAAGAGAAAGTTCTTTATAACAGGATCATAATTAGATAGCAAGTGTACAATTGATATGAAATTTCCGCATTTGGAATCGTGACCTCTTAAAGGTAAATTGCAAGCCGTTAAAGTAATAATAACATTAATTATTCGATGCAATACGTTTCACCAAAAAATAAATTTACTATTGATTTCACTATCTAATTGAATGTCAATTGTATTTCTTTGAAGCCAATTGTTATAAGACAGAGCCAAATTAATATGCTGAAGTGAATTCTCATGATCAGTAATAGTTTGGGTAAAATTGCTTCTAACGGAAACACCATTAACCCATGCTGAGGAATACGATTTGCATTGACGATCTATTAATAACCAACAGAAGTGGCAATATGGATTTTTAAAATAACTGAATAACACAACCATGGTCTTAATATTTTTATACCTGCCTTGTTCAAATAGGAATAATGAAAATGGGAAAAGCATCGGTTTGATACTGGATCCTTTGGAAATGGTCCTTGAGGCTAAAATGGGCCCAGTTTGAAAATGATTTTTCTTTCAGATTCTTAAAGGATGTCACCAAAATTACCTCTATCTGAAGAAGATATATTAATTATTTCTTCACATTCCTTAAAATATTTGTTATATTCTACTTCTGTAGACTCTGTGTGTGTGTGATAGACCATATGCTTCAGAAGATTCTAAAAATATAATAAAATTAAATTGCTTTATTTTCTGGGTCATCAGCCAACCTATAAAAATAATGATTCGAGTCCTATTAAATCTCTTAATTGTTTCTTATTGAAATTAAGACATCGTGAGAATTTAAATATAGAAGTCTCGATAAATATTCATATTTTTAATGCGACTGTCCTAATATGCACAAGTATTGTAATTAATACATTTTGTTCTTAAATTATTTTTCTGTTATTTGTTAACTGACATTGTAAGTTCATTCGAACACAATTAACAAACGTATCAAATACACATAACTCAAGTGTCTTTCTTGCTCTTTGTTATTACTTAAAAATGTATATGTATTTTAGCAACCAAGTGGTGGAGACCATGATATATCTGTATCAATAAAAATGCAAAAATTCATTTTTTCAAAATTATAATTTATCAAAGATCGAACATTTCAACTTTAAATTGTCTTAGATCTAGACACAAGTTGCTTCTCACATGGACAATTTTGTATTGCATTTTCTAGAGTTGGTTGATTAGACAATCTGTATATCTGCTCAGACAATAGAACAACAAAAATGTTATATACTCACAAGATTGGGAAATTAAACATATTCTTGCTTGCTTTCTTTTCTTTTTTTTATTTAACCAGGCTAAATACAGCAACATGCTGGGTACAGCTGATTTCAAAATAAATATCACTTGCACAAGTCATCACTATCTCTGTGTTAGCTAAATGTTTCTTTACTTTCTGACCATTACTTGGTGTTGTATTTTAAGTATCATGTAGTGTAATGTAAATCTCATGTTGTGTGCTAAATGAAAATTTTGTATTTCCTGTGCTAAACTTAATTCACAATATGCCAATTTTCAATTTAGTCTTGTGTATCAATTGAAAAGACTTTAGATCATTTTGTTGTGATACTAAGCATATTATTTAATTTTGTTATTTATTTATTTTTTTATAATTTTTGTTTTTAGCTTCTGGCATTTTGAAAGGATATGATCCATTATTAAATCTTGTATTGGACAATACAACTGAATTTTTAAGAGGTAAGTATTTTGTAAACATGTGACTATACTTGTGACACTTATTTAAATCAAAATTTCATTCTTTAACTAAAGCTTTTGGAAACTGAAATATTATTAAGAAGTTCTTTTGTTCATAAACGAAAGATGTGACCCAGCTCCTCAAAATTTAGATGTCTTTGAAAAGAGATGATTGAAGCATTTTTGTTTTATAAGAATTTATTACTGAAGAGTTTGCTCCTTTAAAAAGATATACAAGTTTCTTATGTTTGTTTTCTACTTTTTTGAAAATTGTTGATTTTATGAAAAAAATGAGCAATTCATGTTTATATTGGTTTTAACGGGCAAATTAAGAGTTTTAATTTTTTTCCCACCAATACAATTTATTTGATTGCAGATTCATTGATCATCATGAAAACAGGAGTATTAGATACTATATTATTTTAAAAAAGAAGTAAAGCAAACTTTTTCAAGATATTTATTAGTTTTAAGCAAAAAAAAAAAAAAAAAAAAAAAAAAACTAGAGAGGGGGATTGGTTTTATAATTGGCTATTAAATACTAATCATTTTGGCTATCGTACCTAACTTGGATTACTGGGCTATAGAAAGTCAGGATTTAGTTTAAACTTTAATTAAATCATTGAAAAAACAGTTAGTTTTTATTGATAATTCTTTGTATATAGTGCAACTTATTTAGTTTTAAATACTTTAAAAAATTATACCTGAGCAGATCACAGTAATGGTACTTGAATTCAAATTCAGTAATAGTTTTTGCGAAGATTTCTTTTACTTCAGGTGTTTACATGGATCATTGTTCTTAAAGAGACAAAAGACATTGTATATATGTACTGTGTTTGTTCTATAGATTTACTTTGCATCATTAAATGACAAATGATGTTATAATTTATGGATGGGTAATATCTTGTAGTTCTTGACTTTTGTTTAGAATAAAAACCTTGAAAAGTTTGCCACTAAAAATATAATGGAAAATTTTAAGTAGTGCATTGATCATGAATTTTCAGTTCTGAATTTGTTGCTATAGGCAACATGCAGTAACAGATATGTTAATCACAACCACAGACATGTCTATTAATCCTTGATCCCAAAGAATTTTCATACATTCCCTGCATGGAGAACTGTATATCCAAGCTTCAGTAATTTCTAAAAATTCAGATTTTTAATATGATGAGCATGCCTTATTTTAATCAAATTTTGATTTATTATTATTTTCATCAAATATTGATCAAATATCTATGTAAGGACACTGCTGTTTCTCTTAAGCTACACTTGCTACTGCCCTTTTGTATTTTCCAGTTATTTTCATTCTTAGTGGCCTCCCATTGCGAATTCTGACTTTACAAGTAATGAACTACTGAACAAAAATTATTTGATGAAAAAATGAGTATAAAACAAGCAAAACAAGATTTTGTGGGGATTTGTTTTTAAAGATGAAGAATAGTATCCATGTTTGGTAAAATCCTAGAAGAGACCTTGGCGACAAAACGAAAAAGCGCCAAGCCAGAACAAGTGAATATAGCGGGACAAGGTGCATGCGTAATGAAAATATATGTAAACAATACAGAATTTAATCGAATATATTTAAGATGAAATTAAAAAACAGTACGTATTTTCTTACTGCTGATCTTTTCCGAGTGAAGGGTACAGCGTGATAGTAAATTTTAAAAAAAGCCTGGAAAGCCTTATCGCTAAGTGAATGACCGTGGGAGTGCCGCCATATATATTCTACGAGGTAATGGTTGAACATATCCATTCGACATCTCCGTTCAAATCCATCCAAAACAACACTTTTGTTCGTATAATCCCATTTGCTCATTACATTTAGAACATTCATAATTCAAAACAATCAATTCTTCCTTCCTTCATACACCATCCGAAAAAAAATTTTTACGTTTCGCATTCAACAAAGCAAAAAATTCGAGGGTATATTCACTCACACACGTGCCATACTTCCTGCCCAGTACCCAAAAACAGAATGATGAAATTCAAAATGCCCGCCAACAAAATATGAAAATTCCAGAAATAGGTCTACCATAAGACTCATTTAACATTGGAGGACTCTATTTTTTTTTCCAATCACCACAAAGAAACTTTTGAACAGAAATCTTATGAAAGATTGTTTTTTCATAGTGAAAAAATGAATATTCCGATGCGTATATAAAAGGGAGAAAATACTATCCATAAAGAGATTTTTTAAAAAATTTATTAATTTTTCTGGTGCCATTACTGATTATACTAGTTTTACCTTACATCAATGGGAATTATAAAAGCTATTATGAATATAATTTTTTAACAATGAAACACACAAATATTTTTTCTAAATATGGCAATATCTTTTTAGATCCTGATGATGCATATAAGTTAACAGATGATCGACGAAATTTGGGTCTAGTTGTTTGTCGTGGCACAGCTGTTGTTGTTATTTGTCCTACTGATGGGATGGAATCAATTCCAAATCCCTTTATTTCTCATGATACTTAATAAAATGAGTTTGTAAAATGTGACTTCTTTTTTGTAACATTTTGTATGTAATCACCTGTACACTTAAAAAATAATTTTTGAATAAATGAGTAAAAAAATTCAAAGTTTACAAAGTTATTTATTTTAATTACAAAGTATCTTTCAGCCTATCAGTTACACATTAACTTATCAGAAGAAATATAAAATCTTGGTGGCTTGAAAATTTAATTTTCTAGAATTTTTTAAAGTATAATTTTTTTATTTATTAAAATGAAAGCTGATTAAATTTAGAATTTATCATGTTATGAATGCTTTTACTGAAAAAGTGTTTTCTTTCTTATCAACAATATTATAAAGATTCTCAAAAAAAAAAATTAATAAATAATTTTTTCATTTAATTTTGTTAAAACATATTTTGAACATGAAATTTTTCTTCAATGTTATTTAGAAATTTTATGTAAAATTTATGCCTTTATTATGAAATTTTTTTATTAGTTCTGTAGAATTTCTTTTTCGATTTGTGTGTGTGGGGGAGATATTTTGGAAAAAGCTCTTATATCTATTTGCAGATCATAAAATATTTCCTTTCTCCTTATTTGTTTCAATTACTTTTTACGTATCACTTGTTTCTTCGTAACTTAAATTTGAAAGAATCTTTTTGTTTTTGCTAAATCAACATATATTTCATATTATCTCTGTTGCAAGTTATAGAGCAGGGATGGCGAACCAATGGCATGCGACACAATTACTTGGGCATGTCTTCGATCAAAACGGTTAGCATTTTAGTTCAAAATAACAGTTTACTATGAAGTATTATGAATAAACGTGAGTGATCAGTCGCATTTTTACAGACATATGCCAACATTTCAAAGAATTGAATGTAAAGCCTCAAGACACAAGTAAAAAATATTATCTTCAAGAGGAATCTCAATGCTTTTGACGCTAAATTGAATATTTTCAGAAACAATATTATTACAAGAAACTACTAGTACTTCCCAAACTTGAAAAAATCAAATGAAGAAAAAGTTATTCAAGAACTTATTTCCGTAGTTACTATGTACTCCGATATGACTTCATTCGATAAACGGAACTTGTCCCAATTTGATTGGAAAAAAAATTGAATTTGAAATGTAACTGTGCTTGATTTCCAGTCTAGTTCATATGGATTCAAAAATTTATTAAAACAAGAAAAATGTTGGAATTGATTGAAACAGAAAATTAACAAGCAATATACAAGTAAAAATGTCAGTAACGAAATTTTGGAAACATGGAATTCGATTCCAGATACATTTAACTGTTTGAAGAAGCTAGCTCGTGCTTTTTTAACCATATTTTCATCTACCTATGCCCGAGATTGATTATTTTCAGAGATGAATAACATTTAAGACTCACTTAGAAAACCATTTGACAGATGACTTTAATTCAGCATGTGTTCTGCTAAAAGTAACATTTTACAATCCTAATGCAAGTTATTTGTCATCTGATCGGCAACAACATAAGTCACACTAATGTTACTTTAATTTGAATTACACGTATAGCCAAAAACATTTACTGCTATACAGTGCAAAATGTATTTTTTAATAGTAAATAAAGAGTTTTGAGTGGTTAGTATTTAATTTTTTTTTTATTTTCCCAAAAATTACAAGTCAAAATTATTTGATGGCACGTCTATACCCCATTAAACATTCTTTTAGAAAAAAAATGGCACGTTGATCCAAAAAGGTTCGCCACCCCTGTTATAGAGGAATCGAGAGCTGCCGTGGACTTGCCTTGGCACCACGAAATTCATCGTGGCAAGTGACTAGAAGTACACCTGTCGTTGGCCTTGAGCACCATACAGGTGACAGTACGAATTAGCTCGGCGAAATTCCCCGAAGGGACGATAGAGGGTGACACGACATATCTCCACCTCCGCAATTTAGACATGGAACTGAAGGGGAGGGAAATATTCTCCAGTCTCCTGCACTCGGGATTTAGCCCACAAGACTTTCGGACTCACTGATTTTACGAGCACGTACTCGGAGGGTATTTGGTGGCATCGAACCAAGGCCTTTTGGTCTGGAGTCCGATGCTCTAACCCAGTGATTCCCAAAGGGGTTAAGGTCCACATGGACCCTTAGGGGTCTATGATGACCTGTAAAGGGTCTACGTCAACGAAAAAATAATTTGGGGGTTCATGAGGTGCCAATGGGGGTCTATGATAGTGGCTCTCATTAAACCAAATAATGATTTGAATTTTAAAAGAAAATTGAATCAAGTGAAAACCAGATTTTATCTATTTAATAGATTTATCTACTTATTTTAACGAGGTTTATTCGCAGTTACAAGGTGGCAACATAAATTTTATCAAAACAAGAACCGTGTCAGCAATTTTGGCTTTAAAAAGACATCCTGTTATTTATCACGAATTATGGAATTTCGTGAAAAATTTTTACTTTTCCTAGTGAGAAGGAGTTTCAGCGTGGTTGCCAATCTCCAAAACAAAAAAGATGGAGGGAAAATATGAGCTAGACACTACTAGGAGGAGATTTAGGGTTAAACCTGACAAAATTCATTCTAAATGTTGAAAAATTATTGAAACACCAGATTTTTTCCTCCCATCAAAAATATTTATTCGTTGCTCTGTTATATATATTTTATGTATTAATTAAATTTTAATTTAATTAACATTTTTTTCTTAAGTATTAAACATTATACTTCACTACTTACTTTAAATTATTTAAAGTAAGTAGCTCTATATCAGCTCTCAAAAAGACATTTAAGTTGGTAAAGTTTCAAAAATTCAATATTAGGTAAGCAGGGTCTACCCCGAACCGAAAAACATGGCAAGGGGTCTATGAGACAAAAAAGTTTGGGAACCTCTACTCTAACCGCTAGGCTACACACGGCCAGCTAGCTCTCTAGTATATATTTTTGTTTCTTTAATCATTTGCATATGAATGTTACTTTTACAGTTCCTATTACTTTCATATGGCTATGCGCATTCCTTTATGGTGTTGCAATTTATCTTTTGAGGAATGTAAATAAATCCAAATATCGATAATTATCTGAAATATTTGGCATAAACTTATTGGTACCTGCAATAAATGGATGTCATTCTTGGTAATTCACTGAAATAGAACAAATGGCGCACACCACCTCTTTTTCCTTTGTTTTTCTCTTTCATGTCATTTTACTTATTTCAAATTTGCAATGTATATGCTATATACATGTATAGCCTCAACTTTCGCTATTTTACAGATTTTTAAAAATTCTACTTTTTGAATATTTTTGTCAATATCAATTTACCACGCAGAAGATCTCAGAGCATTAAAATGAAAAGTTAAGTAATTGCTTCCTGTCATTTGGAAGTTGAATAAAAATGTCTAGAAGCAATATTGTAAAAATAATAATTTGCAGTTTAAAGCATTATTAATCTTAGATGCTACTACAGGACATCCAAAATTTATGCATAATTTATGTTATGTTGTTACTGGGATTAATTCGTAAACTCCTTTGACAGAATAATCTGTTTATTTTTAAAATAAGAATAAATAAAAATATAGAATAAAATTAATTAATTAAATGAACATTTAAACGTCGTTGCCTAATTGACTTTCATTATTTTTAAAGAAATATAACGGCTCTGTCGATATGCGTCTGCTTCCCTTGCGGTCTCAACGTATATTCCGTGGTTCTCATGTTCCTTCTCTCGCTGCTCCTTTTCCCGTCGGGGACATTGCCCTCTCGTTTCCTTTCGAAACTATCTGCTGGGGGGACGCTACGGGAGCTTGCAATAGCGCCTTCTACTTCACATTTATATCCGAAAATTGTTTCTTCACTATACTCCCTATCTTATATAGGGTGTTGCCGAATTTTTCTGACATATTCGGAAGGGTGATAGTAGGCAAGATGGAGTTTCGAACCACCAGGAGAGGCTCTAGAGCAGGACCCTTGCCTGGAGCGGCGTTTGGATCGAATTTGAAAAATGTAATTTTTTTTGTTACAAAAGAATTTCATATATTTTCTGAATATTATTGTGTGTGAATTTGGTGCGATTCTTTCTCTTACATTTTACTCGGTTTAAATAATAAGTAGTTATTATGTCCTTAATTTCGAATTGCTTTATATTTTGTAAGACTTAAAATTATATATATTGTTACGTAGATCTGGATTCGAGGATTTTATGCAAAACAATCACAAAGAAAATATACAGTTCTTTAAGAGCGTTGCAAATTTATTATCAAAAATCCAATCCTTTAAATACAGGATTCAGCAGCAATATTCTCAGAGTAAATCCCCGAAGGTCTTCACACCTTCAACAGCAATCAAATACAATCACTAGTGTTTAAAAATATACGTAAGTAAAAGATTATTCACAAGCAGAGCTGGGCTAATCGCTAGTCAAAACAATCCTCAATATTCGCTGGATAAAATCAGACTGACTCACTGCGGCTGGCATTGCTCTATTTATAAACCAAACGGAAACTTCCAATAAAATCCGCACGCGTCATAAAGCGTGAACTTAGTGGCGAGACCCGCTCCTTTCTAGAAGAATCCAGAGGGTCCAAAAGTTGCCAATGACGCCAAAATGGTCGCCAAAAATGATGCCAACTTGGCTCTACCGCCAAGATTTCGCCATGTTGTCATTGAATCGCCATTATAATATAAGGGGCGGCAATGCTTGTGAATAGTACAACTTTAACGTAAAATAAATGTATAACAGAGTAATATAAATGCATTAAACATCCAAATACAAATTATGTACACTATTTACACAAAATTCGTAACAATATATATATATATATGTATGCTGTTTGTTCGAAAGAATTATTCAAGTTTTATAGGTGTTAATATATGTATAAACAATTTATCATTTTTAACTATAATTTTTTGCTTTGGAGAGAAAGAGTGCATTTTTGTCCGGGGAGGCAAATCTGCTAGAGCGGCCTTGGAACCACATTTAGTCGGAGTAATTGACAAAAACTGTTATGAAGGTAAAGGGGAAATAAGGTTTAGCGGAATAATTATTGGAAGTAAAGCATGTTTACAATACGAACAATGCATCACAGCTGGACGTCAGAAATGCAACGACAAGTGATAGTCACGGAAATTGTTCGAAGTTGTAGGCCATAACATAGCCGACACTGACGTATGAAGGATTGACAGACCCCTTCAAACATGTCCGGTTGCATTTCTTACATCGAGCTGTGATGCATTGTTCGTATTGTAAACATGCGTTACGTCTAATAAATGTATTTATTGCCCCTTTTCATTCCACATACAACACACCCTTCATAACTGTTTGTGTGAAATTACTATTTCTAAACATGGTTTGCTGCCCAAAGTTCTATGGTTATTTGTCGTCCCCATGCTGCCCATAGACCGAACAGTGATAACTTCTTAAACGATATTATATGACAGTAATGATTAAAACACACACATAAAGGCAAAAGACAGAAAAAGATTAACAGAATTATTTGGAAAAATTGTAATACATGAAACACAATAAATAATATTGGAGACTCGTGGGCTGAGATCAAAGAGTCGACAAAGAAAAGATCCTAGAATTTTTGAACTATCACAAACTAAATAGCCTAATTTGAACCAAACTTGGTGGTCTATAACGAAGATGTTCAATGGTTGATTGAAGCTGAATTAGCAATTGAATTAACTCAGTATTAAGAACAGAGTAAGAATTAAAAGAACTATTCAAATGAAATTCGATTTAGAAAGATATGTTAAAAAACTGATATCAAAGATTTTTAAAAATTAATTTCAGAACTTAAATGAAATCAGTAGGATATTAGTTTATATATAATAATTTTTTTTAGCATCTAAGAGAAAACTGAACCATATCTTTCTTAAAAAAAGATAAAATCTACAATTTGACATCCCACACTGATTCGCTCTGGATGCCTAGTGGGTCGCTTTTCTGTGTGCACTCGTCGAAAAACACAACTTCCGGTTATCTTCACCTAAGAATCAGATCAGAGGCGTAGCTACCGCCGTACCAATAATATGGGGTCCACAACATGTGAAATATTTTAGCACTCATATAAGATTTATTAATGCTAACATTTTTATTTATTCTCCCAAAAAGGGCTTCTAAGGAATTTTGATACAGGACTCACTCAACATTAGCTACGCTAGTGAATCTGATTCTCTTTCAACTCCTGTTGAGTCACTTTCAGTGGTGTAATGTACACCCCCGCATTGTGGGGAGGGGGGAAGTTTGACTGATGCTAAGTCAGTGCTTCTCAAAGCTGCAATACTCGCGACCCAATTTTCAATCGTAATTTTCATCGCGCCTCCCCCCCATACAATAATAATGTACTGAATTCAATAATACTATACTTTGACGCTAAAACTACGATACGACTTTAACCTCTTAAGCACCCGCCGAGTATATAAACATCTCGCTAAGCCAAAGCCTTTATTTTTCCAGGCGTATATATACGTCTTCCTGAAGTACGATCTTTTCTGTGCACCGCTATCCGTAAAATTATTCCAAGACAGGAATGCAACAAAAGGACCATGACAATGGTTGCAAAGGATTTACTTATTCCGGATTATTTTTCCTCCTTTATTCCTCCCCCTCCCCCACTACATCACATACGCGTGCCTGCATGGAAAACGGTTGGAAATTGTAAGCGAATCACGAAACTTATGATCGGCCGTACAAAACAATTATCGACATAAATTATAAACCGTACAAAAATTATCAAGATAAGTGCTAATTTTTGTTATAAATTATGTATATGACAAACCCATGGGGTCACTGGTAATTAATAAACTTGTTTTAACTTCGAATTGTTACATTAATTATAAAATACATTATGTAACACTGATATATTTATAAGTAAACTGCAATTAATAATTTTTTAAAATAATCTTTTGCTCTTGACGTATCAATATGCTCGCGCCCCCCAAGTGGGGCGTGCCCCACAGTTTGAGAAACACTGCGCTAAGTACGTATTTGGGCTTGGGGCCCTACTATTCTCCGTTACGCCACTGGTTGCTTTTCTATGTGTTCTGTTTCAACGCACTTAAAGACTTGTTACACTGACTTCATTAGAACAGATGTGGACGTCAAACCAAAAGGTGCAGTGTGTGCTTTGGTTAACTAAATTTAAATCAGTCACGCGTGTACAACGACGTGTTCGAACAGAATGGAATGTCGATCCTCCGACAACAAAAATTATCCACCATTGTGAAAGAACTTTAAAAGAGACGGGAATTTTGGTATCTTAAACTGGCAATTATCCTTACGTTTTCGTGATAGAAGACACTGTTAATCATGTGCGTGATTCATTTTGTAGGAGTCCTGATAAGTCTATTAGGCAAGCCAGTAATGACATTCCATTCCGTTCGATAATAAGCCATAACTTTTGGATACTGTAAGCCCGGACACCCTGCATATTCCGTTTCTGTTACTATTCAAATAGTTACAGTTACGTTAATATCTTTATTTGGGATTTGGAGCAACAAAGGCTATTATCCATTACTATTCAATTAACTAAAAATATGTTGCGGGAGAAGTACACATTGTTGCCTAGGACTTCAAGGAAAATAATTTAGTTAAAAGTATTTATTCACACGAGTGGAACTAAAGTTTAAACTTTGCGAATTGAAAACTTAAGGTTTTTGAACAAAATGTAAGTAACGAACGAACGATAATTGTCTTTGATCTTTCTCTGTGGCATTTTCTTTTAATTCATATTCAAAAACTCCCAATGGCCGTGGTAGCCTAGTGGTTATGGTCGGTTGGTAGCTCGTGGTTGGCGTATCATAAGTTCGAGCCCTATTGCCACTGAAGATCCGCCGTGTAAAGGGTCTGTTAAATCTGTCATGGATTAAAGCCCTCCAGTTGGCGTAGTGGAGTAGTTTGGAGATGGGGTGGCAGTTCAGGTGTAGTTCTCGTCTTTTGACCATGACTCAAAATTAAGGCGCCAATAATACCAAATTTAATAATCCTTTTTGTACTTCTACCAATGTAAAGAGAGACAGAAAGAGTCGCCAGCTGGGGGGGGGGGGCGCAGGCTTTGTACGCCCAAATTTGCGGGTTCGATCTCGGCCCAAGTCGCTGGATCTTCATGATAAAAAAAATCGACAGTGTTCATGTTGTGTAATTATGCGGCATGTGTTGAAGATCCCTAGAATGCGTGTTTGGCTTGGTGGGTACTCTCGGCAAAATTAAGTTCCTAGTTCAATTTCGAGAGCTCAGGTGCCTCCCTCTGGGTTGGAAACTGATCGTCAAAATTACATTGTGGTGTTTGGTATATGCCTATATAGTGCTACACTAAAAAGTGATACCAGATTCTGGGGAATGTACTAGGTTCAGCAATAGTAAAAATATCAATCTGCAGCCCCATTAAAAATATTTAAAGGGGTATATATAATTTAAAATATGAGTTATAATAACACCACATACACACACAAAACAAAAAAAGGAACTACCATTGAGCGTTTTCCCCCCTATTCAACTGTGAAGTAACAGAAATTCTGGATGAAAACATGATTTCATTCGAGAACGTCATAAGACTGCTTGAGGCCCTGGGCCGGAGAAATCTTAAGATTTTTGAGGTTCTGGGCCCCTATGCAAAAGTAGGCCCTATCTGAGATCTTTAAAAGCAGACAATGTATAGCATGCACTGCCAAATACTCGTTCAAATGGTAATTTGAAACAAATAAATGTGCACGACTCACAATCTCAAAAATCTGGGCATAAAACGGCTCGACTGATCGCTGCAGTTCGACTAAATGAGTTGAATAATTGTTTATGGTATTAGGCTTAGACATGGACGATGGTCTTCACATAATAATACAGTTTTACCACTTTTGCCAGCTGACATGCAGTTTGAAATTCCTTATGTTTTGGAGAATATGTACGGGAATAATATTTGATCACAGTAAAATTATCCGGATCAAGATCTTATTAAGAAAGAGTCGAGAACGAAGCGAGACATCAGACGTCCCTGATTTCATACATATTTCGTTATTTCTTATTTTTTCTTTCGTATTCATATGAATATTGGAACCAAGGACATCTTAAGGCATGGGCCAACTGGGCCCAGTCCCAGGGCCTCGACCACAATGGGGGCCTTTCCTCGTTCTCTACTAAGCCTTAATAAGATTATGATTTGAATAATTTTAACGGTCAAGTTTTATTTCCGGTTGTATTCTCCGAAAAACCGGGAATTTTGGACAATATGTCAACTGGCTAAATGGGAAGAGCGTCGTCCATGTATAGGCCTAGGCCTACTGCGATACACCATCAGTCAAAAGGCGGCAGTCTCGGTCGAGCCGGTTTGTACGTTTATAAGTCATACACATTTATGTACATCGGGTTTGTACGAGTATCTGATAACGTATGCTATTATGTCTACTTTTATGGGTCATAGATGGGCCTACGTTTGTGTAGGGGCTCAGGGACTACTTTTACGTAGGGGGTCCAGGGTCTATTTTTACGTAAGGGTCTAGAGCAGCGATACTCAACCTGCGGCCCTCCTAGCCTTTTTAAGTGGCCCGGTCATGGTCCAATGCTCTGAGAAATTTACTTATTTAAGAAGATTGTACTAAAAATTTGGTGGGAAATTCTTTGTCAAGAAATCAAATATATGAACTTTGCTTTTTGCTGTTGGTTTCATACGGGTACGAATTGATATTTTTTTTCTATTTGGAATGGTGACGGTTAGTCATAGCAGACAACAGTGGAGTAGCGAAAATTTTACGGGTGGAACTAATTTTTAGCCATCTTTCATATCTTGCAAGCGAAAAATATTCGAAAAAAAAAATTGTTTCAAGACGATTAGGTGGTTTACTATTTTGTAGTGAAAAACAAACATGGATCAGTAATTGTTTGATTTCTCACGAAAGTGCTGTATTTAAAAAATACCAGTAAAGAGGAATCTCATTCAATAATGCTTTCCCTCGAAGATCTTTTTTAAGAGGTTTATGATGTTATTGGTAATCATATGAAACCGTTTATTGGTTCAGAAATTGTGAAGGAGTGTTTCTTAACTGCTTCTAATTTGGTGTTAATGACAAAAATAAAAAAAATATAAGAAATAATAATTAAAAAAAGCAAAACAAGAATTCTACTATTTCGATCAGTTTTCCACGATTTAAATTTCCAATGTTAACTTGGTCATTGAAGGGGAATTCTCCCCCCTCCCCTCTTCATCCATTTATCCTTATATTGCGGCCCGCGTGAAATAACTAGCATATGTATGCGGCCCAGCAGAAAAAAAGGTTGAGTACCCCTGGCCTAGAGTCTACTTTTGTGTAAGGACCCAGGGCCTCAAAAAGTCTTAAGACGTCCTTGATTGGAACAATTAACATGATGTTTTAGCAGAAGAGAAATTCATGTTAAACAATTTGTTGTACACTTATAAACAAATATACTCTTTCCAAAAATACTGTCTATTTAATATTTATCGAAGGAAAATTTAGACAAAATATTAGTGAAACTAGTCGTTAACTTTTCTGCTGAACATCAATTTTGCCACTGTAAATATTGATTAGCCTTAACAATGCAGTATGAGTAATATTTATGATTTAAATTTTTCATATAGAAATCATAATTAATTTGTTTTCATATTTTCGCATCGGGAATTCGCGTATGAGGAATAAATAATGTTGTATTTTTGCTGCGTTTTTTTATTTGTTTCATAACAATATATTATTAGTATTTGAAAGTTGTTTTAGTAATTTTTCTATTGTCTTATAAGCAGTTGTTGTACAGAAAATCATTTATAAATGATTTTTTTTTATCACAAAATTAATTGAAAGTAATCAAGACTCTACCAGAGAGAGAAACTTTTTTTATTTTTCTTTAAAAAACAATTCAGCAGATACGTTGTTTTTTTACGTCTATGAAACTTGTTTTTGTAATAAAAAGTGTTATAGCTATTGTTTTCTGTGTACATATCACCGTAACACAAACAACATTATCTTTCTTATTTTTTTTCAAATTTCCTTGCTTAAATAAAAATAAATTGGCTGTTATAGAGACTGCCGATAGAAGTGAAAACTTAGAACTTTTATTATTAAAATTTGAAATTTCATAATGTTTGAATTAAAATTATCAACATCAATCTGGTTTTCACATCTATTGACACTCCGAGCAACAATTATATGCATGATTATATGGTTTTTTATTATTCAAATATATTACGGGCTGTACAAGATCATGACAAAATATAAATACAATTCAATTGAAATAACAAATTATGTTGAGATTATCTGAATTTTATTTCATTCTGTCGTTTCTCCTCTAAAATTATTAATTGTGTGGTTTTCTTAATATAAAAGATACGAGCTTATACTACATTATTCTGACTGCATTTTATTTATATTCTCTTCTACCGCTATTACAAAAACGTTGCCATTCACTCAAAACAAAACTTTTCCAAACATAGATAATAAACAATTAGCACGCATGTGGTTACTCAATTTTTAAACAAAGTAATAGTACGGCAAATTAAATAAAGTCTTAGAAAATATAAAAAACAACTTAAAAATGCTAATCAATAATTACACATGCTTTTTAGTTTCTAAATGGAAAGAAACGACATATTTCTCAACAAGAGGGCGGGCTTGTAACAATTAATATACAATCATATTATTTATGGATAGTATTTTTATTTACCTATAATTTCAATGTACTTGATTTTTAACATTATTTTAATTGTTTGCATCATTGTCATCATTAATTTCAACAATACTTAGACTTTTTGAACTTTCAATTTTTTCATTTTGTTCTAAAAAAGATACAATAGGATTATGGTAACTAAAGTAAGAAAGGAAAATGTGTTTGATCTCAGTATCAGAAAATTTATCTCAGTATCGCGTAAAAACCGCATCGATCGTTGTTCTTTTTTGTTTCGTCTTGTTCTTTACGACGTTTAATTATTATTCCTATTCAACTGTTATTCCTTGATGTTGAGTAATTCGCGAATTAATTGTTATATCAAGTTTTCT
The DNA here is from genome assembly GCA_019973935.1 of Trichonephila clavipes. Classification (NCBI taxonomy): domain Eukaryota; kingdom Metazoa; phylum Arthropoda; class Arachnida; order Araneae; family Nephilidae; genus Trichonephila; species Trichonephila clavipes. The sequence continues at coordinate 28,028 of BMAU01017943.1, read as the reverse complement.
CTTATCTCTATATTGCTGACACCTAACTTTCTTTTGGAGTTTTGGAACTCTTTCTTTCAGTTTCATCAGATTTTTCCCCTTGATCTTTATCATTATCCGAGGAAACCGCTCCTACCAATTCTTCGTCTTCTTTTCTTTTTTTTTTCTTTTACCACCGTCTGAAGACATTATCAGGATCAAGGATTTAAACAAATATGAAAAACGGATATTTAAAATAACCCTAATTCCATGACAATATTTTTTCGTAAATTTATAATAATAAAATCGAATGATATTAAATTATGGATAATCATTTTGCAAAAAATAGCAAAGCAAACATTTTATTTTTGACAATTTAAACTAATAAATAATGCTTTCGAAATATTAAATTTTTAAATAAAATAAAATATTTTACGAAATTAAAGTCGGAGCCGCGCACGCGCGTTTTCATTATTTTAAACTAAAGATTTTAATGATAAAAGGTAATAAGCTATACTTTTGCATTAATAACCATATTTTAAACTTCAACTTATTAGATTTTATTATTAGAATTATTATTAGATTTTATAAAATTTTTATTTCAAAATCCACGATAAAAATATGATTGAACAACTAGAAGTTTGTTTTACCACGGTACTAAGAAAAGTCTAAGCAACTGTGAAATACTTATCCGGAATGCGAGATGAATTGCAGAGGTTAAAAAAAAATATAAGAAAATAAACAATACAAAATTTTCAAACGCCAGAGTAAATACGAAGATTTAAAATAGTTTTAAATAATATAAAATTTTCAAACGCCAAAAAATAAATACGAGTTTTTAAAATAATTTTCTGTTATTTATTTTTTATTTTAAAAATATTAGTATATTTATTTAGTACTCACTATTGTACTGCACAATGATTCTTCAATTAAACGATTCAAATAATAATCAAACAAAAACGCTATTTCAACAACGCACAGTATATACACATTGGACTTTTCACTAAATCCATTCAATTTCACTTATAAGATATACACAGCACTATACGTCAGCTGTATAGCTACAGATATACTGCTATAAGCATGTCGGTGACGCGAACGTACGAGATTTCAGCCATCCAAACAGTGTCTAAGGCGCACAGCACACTGCGCGTGCGCCAGTCATGATCATGTCGGTGACGAGAAACCCAAAAGATTTTCCCCTACCAAAAAGGGCCCAACACGGATAAAGAAGTTTTCACTTCAAAAAAGTCATTGTAATCAATCCATTGAAAGGATTATAATATGCTTTTGTGCATCATAAAATAAATTTTATTTACAAAATAAATTCTTAAAACAAAGAGGAGGAGCTTTTAAAAATTAAACGAGTTTTATTTGTATTTAATATTAACACCTCACTATTCAGCTACTCGAGGGCTTTTAGCGACGGACCTCGTAGAATTTTGAACTACGGTCAAGTGACGAGGACGGCACCTGAGCTTGCACCCCCTCTCCTAATTTCCACACCACGTCAACGTGAGGACGCGTTTGATTTCTGGACAGATTTAACGTGAATCGCTCCCCTACATGACAGGTCTTCAACTGTATTAGGCTCGAACCCACGGCATGCTGGCTACGAGTCCGTTACCTTGACCACAAGGCTACCGCGGCCACCAGAGATCTACAATAATAATGCTTACGATAAAAGATACCTTTCATCGTACTTAATGACAGGAACATTCTCAAGTTTTCTTGTTCAATAATGCATTACTTTTTAATTCTTAATCATGTTGGGGCCACCTCAGTCTCAAGGTCCCGGTGCATAGCATCCACCGCACCCCTTCCCCCCAGATGGCCGGCCCTAGGGTTATCGGGAGATGTGAGCATTTCAAATCTGGAATTATTTTTCAAAATCAGTGTGTGTTATTTCTGTTCAGATGTGTTCCGTTAGATGCAGTAACTCAAACCCGACAAAGCTTTCAGTCTCCATGTGTGATCGTAGTAATAGTTTCGAAATTCTTCAACCAGATAAATCTTATCGTCTAAAAAAAAAAAAAAAAAGCAGGTTGCAAAACTAGTTAGTGAACATGATATGGATTTAACACACAATATCTTTTAACAATTAACTGCTTTAAAACTGTTTAAAATCTAACTAAAACTCAGAAAATCCATTCTATCAAGGAACTTGTTGTGAGTTATTGTTATTTAATTTCAATAATCTCGCCTCCACACAGTTTTTCGGATGTTATTACAGTGTACTTGATACTTTTGACCCTTCCGGTCACAACCGCAACAGCTGAAATAAGTTTTTCTAAACTAAAAACTATTTTAGAACATCCACAGAACAAGAGCGAACCTGGGGTGCCCTAGTGATCCTTCTCTATTTTCGACCCTCCTTCTTGTCATTCAATTTATCCTTTCTTTCTTTTCCCGTCTAGATCACGGATTTTCACAAATGTTTGGCGTAGTATAGCCAGATTTGACTCTTGCACCATAAAATCTCACATTCACTCACTCACTCACCCACAGAACAAGATCGGTTATCGCATTCGGCAATACTGTCGATAGAAATAGATGGAACTTAAAAACTGGAATCCTCTTCTGCTATAAGTGTTAATGCAAATGCATTTGCCGAAAAAAATAGAGAAAGGCACCTATTAAACAACTAAGCTAATTGTTAAGTAACAAACTATTTTATTCTATATATACTTATTTTGGCACTTTCGAATAAGTTTTATTAATGCAATTAATTTAATTTATTTTCCTAAAAAGGGGTCCCTAGGAATTTTGATACAGGGCCCACTCAAGACTAGCTGCGCCAATGACTATAATTAAAGCCATACACATAATTTGAATATGGATGTAAATATTAAAACAGGATTTACTTACATTCAAAATGGGCGTATTAAATTTCATGTGTTCCTTTAAAAAAACTTTCGTATCTACTATATTAATTCTTATAAATTACAAATTCATTTTTAGACTTCGGAAAATACTTTTTTTTCTTTATTGAAAACCGTTTTGCTCCACTGTATTTCATCTAACAAGGGGAGGGCACGACTAAGGAAATTCATTTGGGGACGAGATTTTGTGTAACAGTAGTACTGCTATAGGGTAATTAAACCCCAATGTAATTCCGTCGAATGGCCAGTCAATTCCAAGTGTTCGAAATTCATACTTATATAGCTTATATACAAGTTATTTTCTCCCTGATACAACGTCGCAGTGGCAAGATCGTCAGCGTATCGGCGTACTATGCAAAACCCAGGGTTCGATTCTCTGAACGGCCAAATTCCTGTTCTTACTTTTTTACTCCAATTTATTTTATTATTTATTTTGAGAAATAAATAATTTTATTTTTTTAAAAAGTTTCACATTGATTTTTAAATGATATTCCATATAATTATAGTAACTATTTTACCTTTTTAAAACACAAAAACAACTAATATATCGTATAAATACACAATTACTCTTCTAACATCTAATCTAAACATATAATCTTCTAAATCTAATTAATTGTATTTTTAAAGTTATTTCTTATACCTAAATGGCCATAAAATTTTACTTTCGTTTTAAACAAAACGATTTTGTTCAAGAGAAAGGCAGCTGTTTTTAAAGAGCAGGTGTTATTAGTTGTAAATGATGCGTGTTTTTTAAATGAACTTCTTAAAAAACACTGTTCATGCGGTATTTCTTCATTTATTAACTGTGCTAGATGTCAAAAAATTAGTTGTATTGAATGTTTTTATGATAATTATCACTCAGGTTCTTGTATGTAACAAAAAAAAATTATGCAAGACATAGTTAACTTTTTACTTATATTTATTTAACTTTATTTATTATAATTTAATTTATTTTTACTTCTTATTTATATTTAAATTTATTTATTATTATTTAATTTATTTCCACTTTTTGTTTATAAGTATTATTATCATAACTACTGTTTTGTGTTTTTAAAAAGTAAAATAGTTACTATGAATATGTAGAATATCATTTAAAAATCAATGAATCTTTTTTAAAAATAAAATTATTTAATCCTGAAAATAAATAATAAAATAAATTGGAGAAAAAAATAATAAAACAGGAAGTTGGCCGCTCGCGCGAATCGAACTCTTGTCCATTGCATAGTACTCCGTTACGGTGATGAATATGCCACGATGACGTTGTATTAGGGAGAAAATAACTTGTATAAAAGCTAAGTATAAATTTCGAACGCTTTTTTTCTCGGAATTGACTGGCCATTCGGCGGAATTACATTGGGGTTTGAATACCATATAGCAGTACTACTGTTACACAAAGTCTGGTTCCCAAATGAATTTCCTTAGTCATGTCCTCCCCTTGCAAGAAGTACAATAATCAAAATACAAAAAAAAAAAAAAAAAAAAAAAAAAGAACTGATAAAGAATGTAAAAAATAAAAATTCATCTCGTGAGATTATTGATTTATAAATTTAATACGATAAAGTGAAATTTTCGCCTGTAAAAAGATTTATCTTGTAAAAATATAACTAGCAAAAGTAAGCAATCAATGTTTATGAAGCAATTTTTCTTCTACATAAAAAAAACACATTGATGTAGAGAGTTTAAAAAAGAATAATTTTAAATTTGTGATTTTAGTTATAAAAATTCATTCCGGACCACTGTTTTTCATTGCAGAGCAATTATTAAAAATGAACAACAACGAAAAGAATTTGAAATACGAAAAAACATGTAAGTCCAACTTTTTTCCACACTTACCAGCTTTGCTTTAACAAAAAGCTATTAGCAAAAATAACAATACAATTTAAATCAGCAATTTTTCTTCATACTCAAAAAACAAATTTAAGCAAGATAATGATGGGAGGCCGCCGGCCCCTGAGATACAGTTTTAATTTTTGCATTTGCCCTGTTTACAGGAAATAGGGATTACACAGGAATGTGGGTGCGTCTAGGTTCAACGGACCTTATGGCCGGCAAGGTTATGTTCTTGCGCTCCAATCAGGGTGATAGATTGGACGGTAATGAATCCGTAGCGGATTCTTTTCGAAGTGATCTGGTCGGCTTTAAAAGCTGGTCCGCGGCAATTCTCGGGGCTTTTCCTCCCTCTTACGTCTGCCAGAAAAAACCTCCAGTCGGGAGCGAACTCGCTGCCCGAGGTCACCCCTCAGTCACTCCTCTTATTCTCGACAGATAAGTACCACCCTTGTAATATTTAACGTTTCTTTTACCAATATGTTAATCAATAAATATAATTGTTACCACTATACGATCGGACTGTTAATTTAGTGTAATGTTAATTTGTCAATATAATTTAACTAATTTTAACTTAAGTCATGATGCGAAGTTAAATTAAGAACCTGGGTTTAGGACATAGAAATTAAATAAGCTATCATTAGCGTCGCATCAATAAAAAAAAAGGAGGGAACAAATCAAATTTAAATTCGCGATTTTAGTTTTAAAAATATAATTGCAAATGATGTAGTTTAATAACATTAACAGAATTGTTTTATTAAAAAAAGGAGGGGAAATCAAGTTTGTTTCTTAAAATACATACAGGAAAAAATAAATTCATTGCTGCTTTGGCAATAACAAAAAAGAAGGGAAAAAAGGAATAGAGAAGCTACAGAAATTTGTTTAGCTGTGTTGGCAAAACGGAAAATAGAAATTTATGCATTCAATGGCAAGACGGAAAAGAAAAAATAATTATAGTGATGGCAAAACGGAAATAAAAATATTAGCTCTGGATTACAAAACGGAAATAATTAATTTAAAGCAAAATAAAGAGGAAAACGGAAATAAGAAATTGAAATAATTTTAAAAATAAAACGAAAGAAAAACATTTAGGTCACTTGATGACAAAAGTAATAAAAGCCATACAACTTCTCTTGTAACACTGTAGATACTAAGTTAAGGAATTTGAATAACTATTAAGTAAGAATACGTAAATTTACACTTAAAAAATAAAAATCAATAGTGATTAAGTCGTAACGCTAAAGTATTTATACTTTATAAAAATTGATAGCTTATAATTATTTTTTATTTCTTATTATGATCTACACTATTAAAATTCGTAGGTAAGCAAACGTATGTAATTCTATCTTCTCACGAACCGCACGATGCAGAAACTCGCCGAAGGTACCAAAAGTTCTGGAATGATCCGAGGAATCTGTTTTTACTATTTATATTCCGATATTCCAATTAGTTAAAAAGATATTAATTAAAAACCTTAAAACGCATGATTAGTGCCATTTTTTGCCGCAAGGCGGTGAAGTTCCAAATCTTTGACCTGTTTTTTTTGACGTTTTTAAAACGTGATCTAATTTTTTTTATGAGACTCAAATAGAAAATAATTACAGAATCAGAAAGATCTTTTTATTTAGCCACTATACGGTATAATTTATTTTACAAAAAAAAAAAAAAAAAAAAAAAAAATGGTATTTTCTATTTTTTACGATTTTTTTAAAATGAGTCAAAATCGATAAGTTTTTATGAGTATGATTTCTAAATCGTTCCGCTTGCATTTTCTTTCGCGCTAACAAAAAAATATTTTACACTAAAAAAGTTCATGCTTTTCTCTTTTAGAATCAGTCATTTAAAAAAATTAATTGTCAAAAATTGTTTTTTTTACTATTTTTCAAAGAATACTCAACATTTTATTGGGCATAAGTTCGATATACGGACTTATTTTTCGGCAACTTTTTTTCGCACCTTTATCGGGCGATTCTGTGCCAGATTTTGGCTACCCTGATTCCCCTAGTTTTCCAGTTGGGTTCCGTGGTCTTTTAGTTTTATGGCGGATTTTCCAATCAGAGCAACAGTTATTAAAAAAAAAACTTTCTAGAACAATTTTAATTTATATGGGATTCTCTCTTAACATTCTTTTCCTTTTGGACTCCCAACTGTTTGATATAGATATTTCCGGACAAAATTCACTACCCTATAGTTGCTATTATTTCTTAATATTTATATATATATGATTTATTTAGTAATAATATTTATTATTTATTTAATATTATAATTATGATATTATTTATTAATTATATTTATTAAAATTTATTTTTAATTATTGATTAGGTTGAATATTCTTTCATTATTAGGTTGTATTTCAATTCTTTTATTATTATTACCTTATTTCTTATATTCCATATTATTTATTAATATTTCTTTAAAATTATTATTACTGATAAATTACTTAATTATTGATTAGTTGACTTAATTCTGTCATTATTAGGGGCAAAATACCGCGTTTCGTGTCGTTTCAAAAGGGGAAAGGGGGATTTTGCAACTCTTTGCTCTCCTTGGCAACTAATGTCGCCAAAAAGAAAATTGGTGATTTTTTCAAAAAAAGTCCGTATATCGAACTTGTTCCACGTAATTTGTACAAAGATTGATAAAATATCTTAAAAATTACGGTTTATAAAAAAAATTGTGTTTTTCGTTTTTTTTTTCCTTTTTGCAAGAAATAATTAAGCATTATTTTTTTTAAAGTTTTTGTTTAAAAATTACCTTTGTTTGCAATCGATATATGAAGTTTGAAGCCATTAACTTAAAAATGAAACCCGAAAAAAGTCTTTTAACAAATAACGTGATGTGGCATTGAATATCTCTTACTTTTATTTTAAAGATCTTTTCACTGTTCTTCCCCGAAAGACGAGTAGTTTAGTTGTTCAACGCGCTACTTTCTAAACAGTAGTTTCCAGGTTTGGAGCTGGATTTTTTTGCTTCATTTTTTTTTTAAAAAAAATTACCGTTGTTCGCAATTGATGTGTTAAGTTAGAAGGCATTAAATTTCAGCCCGTTACGTTTGATGAAAGGTTACACTAGGAAAAAGAAGGTGCGCCTATAAATATTGAACTGAATATCAAAAACTTTTTTTTACGCTTTTTAAAAAATACTCAAAATTTAAATACTTAATAACTTTTTTATTTATAAAAATAATCTCACGAAACTTTTTTCCCATGTGTAGAATGATATTATACGTAATCTATGCAAAGATGGAAAAATTGCTTAAAATTACGGTTTTTTTTAAAAAAAATTGTGTTTTTCGTTTTTTTCTCTTTTTGCGAGAAATATTTAAGCATTATAAAGTTTTTTGTTTAAAAATTATTGTTGTTTTCAATCGATATGTGAAGTTTGAAGGCATTAACTTAAAAATGAAGCCCCCAAAAAAAAAAAAACTTTTTCCCTGTGTAGAACGATATTATCCGTAATCTGTGCAAAGATTGATAAAATATTTTAAAAAATACGGTTTTTTTAAAAAATAAGAATTGTGTTTTTCGTTTTTTTCCCTTTTTGCGAGAAAAATTTAAGCATTATTTTTTTTTAAAGTTTTTTGTTTCCCGAGCAACACTGGGCTAAGCGGAGGAGCTGGGGGTGGGGTGGAAGTCATTTTGAAGAAGAGTATTAGAAATGCTGATTTTTTGTGAAGGAAAGGGAAAATTTATAAAAGTAGAGAAAGACCGTGCAATGCCGGGCCATGCAGCTAGTTTAGTTTAAAATTAGTGTGACCCTTTAAAAAAATTTTGTTGAAAGGAAAAACATTAATATCGTCTTATGCGCTTTTATCTGTGTGTTTGTATTGTATTCATTGAAATTCTATTTGTATAACTCTTTTTTTTTTAACTCTTTTATCTTTTTATGCTTATTTATTATTTCTTTTTTCTCACATTTATTCTGGATTTTTAATTTGTTAGTACATCATTAAATCTGCTAAATAGTTGTGTATATTCAATAATAACCTTTTCCATTAGTAGTATATACGTTAGGATTTGGAATATAAACTTATAAAACTTGTTTAAAATTTGTTTTCTGTTCTTCAAAAAAAGAGATTTTTTGATCAAACGATTCCGAAATAAAGTTATTTTTTAATACTTAGTTTTGAAACTGGCATTTTGTCTTTGTAGCAGAAGGTAACATTATTAATTAAAATGGGTTACCAATGAAAGGTAATAAATCTTTTATAAATTTAAATGAAAATAAATACATATAATACATAAATACATATATAATATAATACACATATAACATACTTCATATAATATATATATATATATATATACAGTCAGGTCTCGTTTTATGCGGTAGATACGTTCTACCGAAAAACGCATATAAAAAAATCGCATTAAAAAAGACATTATTTGAATGGAAAAAGTAGGGATACGTTCCTTAGTTCTCTAAGATCGCATAAAACCAAAACAACTAGTTAAAATTAACTTAAAACCGCATAAAAAAATAATTGCAGAAATGAAAGAATGTCTGAAAGAAATTCATACAAAAGCTAAAAAAAAACTTGTATTCAAACCTTAATTCATTTTATTTTAAGGAAAAGTAATACACATAGTTTTACATTTTTAATCATTATCTCTATCTTATAATGGTTTGCACCGTTTGCGAAGTGGTTCCAAATCACCTTCATCCTCAGAAGAGACTGTCTCTGCAATAGGTATTTGCGGTAAAGGCCACGGATTTTCACAAACTTCATTCTCGTTCTGTGTAGCTCTTCCTTTTCTGACAATGTAATCAGTAATTAAACTTTGCGATGAGGATTCTTTTATTTTTTTATATAGTTCACGATATCTAGACATGCAGATCTGCAGCTCACGTTGTAATTTAGAGGCTCGTTCAGAATTGGGGTCATTAATAAGAAAATGATTTTCTAATTTACTGCAAAGTTGAAGACCTTTTTGAATTAATTTTCCAGTGAGAGGAGTTAATTTTTCTTCCTCATCATTATCACCTTCTAGACCTACGACGCCGTCTACAGTTAGATCTAAAGTTAAATCAATAATATCATTGTCACTTAATGCATCATCCACAAGCAATTCATCTACACTGGTGTGCAAAAATTAAGGACGAAGTCGAAAAATTAGCATATCAGCTGAACGAAGAGGCAGAGCGGACAGAAAGACCAATCAGGAGATTAAGTAAGGTGATATACGGTAGCACATGGGCAGATATGCAGGTAGACGTAATGGGGGAGTGTCTGAGTAGTATAAAGCATGTTGTCGGTGTAAGATAAGTATTTCTGGCAAAGAGATTGCCCGCCGTATAGCAGTTAAAATCACACCGAGTTGCTGCCTCAGCGAGAAATGGCGAATAATCAATCTGTTAGACGACATCTGGATGCTTTTATCCGAGGTCGAATCATTGGGAAGTTGGAGGAAGGCCGCAGTGTGACAAGTGTGTCTTCAGAGTTCAGAATTGCTCACAGCATCGTTTCACGACTTTGGAGACAATTTCAAACTACAGGAACAGCTATCCGGGGGTTCAGTAGTGGTCGTCCACGAGGAACCACACCCGCAGATGACCGGTACATTGTCTTACAGGCCAGAAGAAACAGGCGGCAGACAGCGGGAGAAATCGCTAGACTCACGACACAGGCGACTGGACGACCGATATCGCGTTTTACCGGGGCCAAAAGATTGCACGGTGGTGGTCTGTTTGCACGACGCCCTGTACGGTGTGTACCTTTAACGCCTGCCCATCGGAGAAGGCGTTCTTTGTGGTGCCGGGAACACCGGAAATGGGGACGAGTACTCTTTACAGATGAGAGCAGATTCAGTTTGAGTAGCGATTCTCATCGCATACTCCTCCGGAGAGAGCGGGGAAGCCGCAATCATCCCTCGAACATCATTGAAAGGGACAGGTATGGAGGTCGCGGTGTTCTCGTTTGGGGAGGCATCATGCTTGGTAGTCGTACAGACCTTCACATCTTCGACGCAGGTTCAGTCAACGGGACCCGTTATTGTAACGAGATTCTTCTTCCATATGTGCGTCTTTTTAGAGTTGCTATGGGTCTGCAGTTCCTTTTCATGGACGACAATGCACCATGTCATCGCACAGTAGCTGCCAAACAGCTCTTAGAGAGTGAGGATATTGAACGTATGGATTGGCCGGCACGATCTCCGGATCTCAATCCCATCGAGCATGTATGGGATTTTCTAGGCAGACGCTTGGCAGCTCGTACCTTACCACCAGTAACGATTCGGGAGCTTCGATTGGCGCTGCAAGACGAACGGGCAGCAATGCTTCAATAACTCATTGACACCCTCATTCTCAGCATGCGCAGACGCTGTGAAACCTGCCTAGCAGTCAGGGGAGATCATTTCCCCTACTAAAGACCGGATGTTTCTTGCTGAACACCCATCACAGGGATGTTTCGGCCTTCAGTCGCATTGCGCTCCATGCTACTTTTTCAATCAAGCTTCTTTTTATCTCTCTGATTTCTCTTTTAGTAAGTGTTGCTTACATTACACATGTCCTTACGTATTGGGGATCTTACGGTATTAAATGTGTTGATTTGGAAAGCTTTTGTACAAAGTTATATTGAAAAAACTGTCTCGTCCTTAATTTTTGCACACCAGTGTATATCACCGTGGCTGAAGGTATTAAAAACATCTCCAATTTCATGTGCCAAATTAATTATTTCATCTGATAGTGTAGATGTTTGAGTGGTTGTATTGTCTGTCACACATGCTGGACAAATCTTTTTCCAACAGGCATTTAAAGTTCTAGGTCTTATTTGAGCGGAAGCAGTTGCAACATGAATTAAACAATCAAAAATAGAAAATATTTTCCACACATCTTTTACTGTAAGGACTCATTTTCTAGTTTATTCAAGATGAATTTGTACGTTGTCTTAATATAATATTTTTTAAAAGTTGCAATTATGCCTTGATCTAATGGCTGAATAAGGCTTGTTGTATTGGGCGGAAGAAATACTAATTGAAAAATTTGGATGTTCTAATTGTGGATGACTTGCAGCATCGTCAAAAATTAGTAAAACTTTAAAATCGAGAGATTTTTCCTTCATATTAGTCTTCCACTTCTGGTACGAAACAATTATTCAACCATTCTGTAAAAATAGCTGTTGTCATCCAGGCTTTCGAATTAGCCATCCAATGCACGAACAGTTGTTTTAAATCTTTACCTTTAAGGGCACGTGGTCTAAGAGATTTATTTATTAAGAGAGGTTTCAACATCCGATCTCCTGATGCATTGCTACAAAGTAATAAGGTGACTCGATCTTTACTTGCTTTATGTCCACTTGCAGTATTTTCATCCTTTGTGATGTAAGTACGGTTAGGCAATTTTTTCCACTAAAGTCCTGTTTCGTCAGCGTTAAATATTTGATCGGCAGAATAGTCCCCATCTTCAATAATTTTCGCTAGCTCCTCTGGAAATATTTTTGCTGCTCCTTCATCTGCTGTCGCACTCTCCCCTGTTATCTTAATATTATGAAGTGTATTTCTTTTTAAGAACCCGGTTAGCCATCCTTTGCTAGCTGAAAATTCTTTTCCAGCTTGGGAAGCGGAAGTTGATGATTCTGACTGTTTCATTGACTTATAAAACTGAAGAGATTTTTCTTGGATTAAATGACCACTTACAGGAATCCTTCTTTGAACGTGTTCCTCAATCCAAATTGCGATAGCTCTTTCCATTCTTTCTAATAATACATCCCTTATGTACGAATCAAATTTGGTGCTTAATTTTGTACCAGAAATGACCGATTTTCTTATGGCAGCTTCATTCTTTTTAATTGCTCTGACAGTAGATTCGCCTAAATTAAAATGTTTTCCAATAGCCGTAGATCCTTCTCCTTTTCCTAAGCGATCTAAAATTGCAATTTTCGTTTCCAACGAAATTGACTGTCTTTGATGTTTTTTTTCCTCCATTGGGCCAAATAAAATCTCAGAAAAGAAAGTTAAAAAAATTACACTTACGATTTTCTAATGAAAAATAAAACTTTACGACACTCACTTTAAATCCAGAAATCAAAATTTGCTGCTTATTATATTGCAACTTAAATTCGTCACTTATTAAAGTGAAACTTTTATAAAAATGAACGAAATATAATTTCGGAATAATGATATCGTATCGGTATACTACTGAAATACTACTGAAATAACGAATGCTAATCTAAGACTGTCGCAGCCGAGCCGCAGACGTAAGCACCAAAAAGATACGGAAATTCTCGGAATACAACGATCTACGACTCAGTATAAATAATAATAATAATAACAAAAATCTAGAAATGTTTGGAATACAAACCGCACAACTTCAAAATCGCATAAAAACAATCCGCATAAAAAGAGACCTGACTGTATATATATAATATAATACACATATAACATAGTTCATATAATATATATATATATATATATATATATATATATATACATATATATATATATACATATATATATATATATACATATAATATATATATATATATACATATATATATATATAATACACATAAAACATAGTTCATATAATACATACAAATAATAATAAATTACATTAGAAGATTTTGCGGCAGGTCCATCTCTTTCATTTAGGTATGTTTTATTTGTGTACTAATTGAATGCTCAGAAACTTTTCTATGTACGTACAGTGGATCACAACAGTTTTCGTACACTTGGAATTTCCAATAAAAATTAATATGTTTTCTACTATTAAAAATTAATATATCAGAATTGTAATTTTTTTATGATATCTGCAACTTATTCTTAATGGAATGACATAATCAATTTTTTAAGAATAGTATAACTATTATTTTTAAAAATTAATAATCAAAAAGCTACTAAAAATACTAACTAACAAAAGTCTTCGTAAATCGGCTTCGGGATTAGGTAATTTGGTATTCTTCTATGGTATTGAGAATCATGTGAGCTCTATTTAAATATTTTAAAAGGAAATTTTTTAAATTATCCGCCCAAAATTCGGATATTGTAGACGACTTCATTTTTTAACAGGATAATGACGCCAAGCGTACTGCTCTCAATGTACGCCACTGGTGCCTCTATAACTGTCCCCAAAATCTGTAAACACCTCTCAATCACTTTATTTAGCTCAGTACAACATATTTGGAGAGAATTTGATTTTTTTAAAAAAAGAGAATATGACATATAAATACATAATGTAAAAACTATAATCACAGAAGCATGGAGGAATATATCGATGCAGAAATTACAAAAAACTGATTAAATCTATACCAAGACGGTTAAAAGTTGTTGTGGAATGTAACGTTTGAAAAAATAACGGTAGCGTATTCTTGGTTAATTAAAATATGGAATTTATTTACGTCACAACTATTGAAAATTATTTACAAAATGATACATATTAAAGTTATTAAAATTAATTATAGATTGTTAGAGTCCACTATTTTGTGAGAGGAGGATTCGTTCGCCACCGCTCTCGTGCAAGTTCAAAGCATCTCTCCCCTCATCTTCCGGTCGGCGAGCTAGATTCCTCGGGGGGTCAAACAGGGGTTGCCCTGCACCTGCAAATGCACGTGTGGGTGTCGGTCTACAAAGAAACCGACCAGATGTTGTTGTTTTCGAGAAGTGACGTTACAGCTCTCGCCCTCTCTTATGGAACTTTTCCGTCGAGAAAGTTTAATGGGATGACGATGAGACAACTGACAGATTACCGACACATCCCTTCATCAAGCACCACTATATTTCTGAGCTGCAATTTTAATTACTAAAGAAAACGCTGAACTAAATTTGGAATTACTTATTTCTAGTGAATGAGTGTTCTTGCTAGGAACTTACACAAATCCATATTACGAAATAGCAATGTAAGCAATGTAAGAAAACATACTATACATTAAATAAAAATACAAACACTCCTGTCACAATGCCTAGTATCAATTATACTAACAACATGTTATATCAAATGCTAGTGTAAGACCTTGCACATAAAATATTCTTCGCCACAATACTTAAATAAAATTATACTAACGACATGTTGATATGATATGCGAAGTGTACAACCTTACACACAAAATATTTTTCACAATATGCCTCTTGCGTAAACTAAATACTCAGGTATATTTTAAAACCCTATACACAAAATTAAGCATATTAATACATTTGCTTTTCATGGCTTTATCTTTTGACACGCATCTCCATTCGATATGATATACAGTACTAGTAAATAAATAAAATTTAATACAATTATTAACCTTTAACTAAAAAAACATAAGCAACAATTATTATTCATGAGCAAGAGAACTTTGTTAACAATTCCTAATTATCTATCACCGATCTGCTGAGACTATCTGCATTTTGTGACATTTACCCGACCGATGTACAATTCTAAAATTATATGGTTGCAAAGCCAAAGCCCATCGCATCAATCTAGGGTTAGAACTAACATTTCTATTCAACCACACCAACGGGTTGTGATTGGTCATAACTAAAAATGAATTTCCATCTAAGTAATAATGTAACCTTTAATTGCGAAAACAATACTAGCACATTCCTTCTCCGTCGTACAATAACGCTTCTACCTCTGAAAATTTCTTACTCAGGTAAAGGATTGGATGCTCCTCACCTTGTTCAGTTAATTGGGTTAAAACTGCTCCCATACCTGCGTTCGAAGCGTCCGTTTGAACAATGAATTCTCGTTCAAAATTTGGCGCGTACAAGACGGGCTTATCAATTAGTTTCCCTTTTAGTTCTCGAAATGCGTTTTCACACTCGGTCGTCCACTTAATTTCTCCCCTTCTTTGCTCTTTCCTTCAACGCATCCGTCAACGGAGCAGCGATTACCGAGAACAGATTTATATATTTTTGGTAATAACCCGCTATACCTAAGAAAGCACGTATTTGGGTTTTCGTGCGAGGGGTAGGGAACACTAGAACAGCCTGAACTTTGATCTCGGAAGGGGTGCGAAAACCCTGACCCACAATGTGACCCAAAATTTGACATTTTGTTGCGCAAACTTACACTTTGAAGGTTTTATCGTTAACTTAGCTCTCTTTATTCTCTGCAGAACCGTTTCGATATGTTTAATGTGCGACTCCCAAGTATCTGAGAAAATTGCGATATCGTCTAGATACGGGACAACGAAATCCTCTAATCCGTTAAGCAATTAAGCCTTGAGTTTACTAAAGAAATATAGAGCATTCTTTAATCCGAAACTCATCCTTAGGGGTCTGTATGTACCAAAGCTAGTACAGAAGGCTGCGTATCGCTGTGCTGTTTTACTCAAAGGTATTTGCCAATATCCCTTAGATAAGTCAAAGACGGTAATAAATTTAGCCGCCGATACTTTTCTACGCGTTCTTCGATATTCGGAAGAGGAAAAATATTCCGTTCTAATGATCCCGTTTAATTTACTGTAATCAATACATGAACGAGGTTCTTTCCCAGCTACCTCAACTAAAATCATAGGGACATGTAATCCGATTCTCCTGCCTCAATGATTCCTAATTTTAACATTCGGTTAATTTCGTTTTTAAGATTTCATTTTGTCGGTGCGACATTCGATAGGGCTTCGTCCTAACTGGTTGATCGCTAACTAAATGGATTTCGTGTTCAACCAGATTAGTTAAACCGGGATTGTTTGAAAACATTTAGAGTATTTATTTAATAATTCGCGCAGTCGATCCATTTGTTTGTCGTGAAGGTGTTTGTTCAACTCGCTAGCCTGGATTACGTCCTCGAAATCATAAACGAGAGAATTGTTTTCTAAGTATGGGATTTCTAATTCCTGGTCTGTGAGAGAGTTTTTGTTTCATCATTAATAATTACGTTAACATGTTCTGGCCTTTTGTAATATGGTTTTAGCATATTTATATGATAGATTTGAGATGTTTCGCGTCTGCCGGGGATTTCGACTAAATAGTTCGTTTCCGAAATTTTATTTAAAATTGTCCCAGGACCTATCCACTGCACAGCTAATTTATTTGCTATGGATGTAGCTAACACTAGGACTAAATCTCCATCCTTAAATTCACGTTTTACTGCGTTTTTTTATCATACCAAGTTTTCCGCTTAACTTGCATTTCTCCATTTTATTTATAGCTACTTCTTGACATCTTTTAATCTATTTATTAACTTAAACATATATTCAGTGACGAGATCACCCTCTTCTTCCGGTTCCATCCAATGTTCCATTACTAACGTCTCTGGGGTTCGCAAATTTTTCCCATACACCAACTCTGACGGTGACCTGTACTTTCGTGAGATACAGTTCGTAACGCTAAAAGAATTGACGGAAGATGTTTGTCCCATTCGGAGCCTGCATCTAAACATAAGACTCGTAAGAGTCGTTTCAACGTTCGATGAAATCACTCAACAGGGTTACTCTGGGGATGATACACAGAACTATGCCTGACAAGTACTCCGAATCTTTCAAAAACTCGGTAGTCAGAGCACTAGTAAAACAAGTACCCTGGTCACATTGTATTTCACGGGGAAACCCCATCCGACTAAAGATGTTTAACAGCGCTTCTGTGACACTAACGGAACTAATATCAGACACCGGAATAGCTTCAGGGAATTTTGATGACATGCAAATGGCCGTGATAAGATATCGATTCCCTTTAGATGTGATCGGGAGAGGCGCACATGCATCAATATTTAGCTTAGTAAAAACCTCCTGAATAACAGGGACCAATTTTAGTGGAGCTTTCTTTATCATTGGGCTTCCCAGCCCTCTGACACTGATCGCAAGTTTTTACAAACTGTTCCATATCTCTATAGCAATTCGGCCAGTAAAAATATCGGTTTAATTTGTCTTTGGATTTCGTAATTCCCAGGTGTGCAGATGTTCCTCATGACACAAGGATTTAATGGGGTCGCGCAACTCTTCCGGCACTACTATTAACTTCACTACGTTACCTAACTTATCTTCGCGATTTTTGACCAATAATTCCTTCTCTAGCAATAAACCTGATTGGTAACCTGCACTTGACTGGCTGCCTGTTCGTATAAGGGTTTAATCTCCTCGCTATTTTTTTGAGCATTGATTAAATTTTCTCGCGTAACCCTTAGCAGCGCTAATTCCGGAACATATTCCTGAGTGCAGGTATTAAATTTTCGTCCTCTGCATCCGAAGAAACAATTATAACCTCATCTTCCCCTTTTTAGCATCACCACAATCTATTCCCCTTTCTTCTCTAGCCACTTTGACTTGAGACCTTGTTTGGACAGCATTCAATATTTTTGACTGGCAGGAAATTATAGCCTAAATTTCCTTTTATAAGCTCGGCCGTTTTATTTCCAAGCAAATATCGACCGTGTTGATTTAAGTGATTTTCACAAACCGCTGCCTTAGTTTGCACCGTTCCAAAATATCCGGAAATTTCCACGACCGCCAAAGGTAAACAAACTAATTCTGGGCTTAACGGTTGTTTTACCCAAACATTTTCACCAGAGAAAGAAGAAGGATTTATGTATTTTGCACATACTAAATCTATTGTCGCTCCCGTATCTCTAAGAATGTCTATCTCGTGACCATTCACAGAGCCCTTTGTTGTATATGAATTAAGAAAAATCCGGTTTTCATTTCCTTCAATATTATTGAGAGTTTTCGTCGTTTTGTTTTTTATTAATTTAGGGCAAACGGCTTTTATATGTCCAGGCATATTGCAATGATAACATCTTTGTATCACGCGTTTTTCAAAAGTTCTCTCTAGTACTCACCGGAACAGAAGCTCCTAATCTGGGGGAAGTTTTCCCAAATCTATTTTCTTTTTCCTTGACCCCTGAGTATGTCAAAATTTTATCATTTCTGCCCCACCTATCCATGGGTTTCGAATTTACCTTTCGACGTCCTCATAATTATCAAAGAGTTCTGCTATTTGAGTAGCTGATTTAAGGTTTGCCCAATTATCTAAAAAATGATCTTTCATACTAGCATTGGCGCGTTTTTTTAATTGATCTACCACCATTAGATCTTTTAAGATCTTGAAAGGTATTTATTTCTATATATATATATATATATATATATATATATATATATATAGCCAATCAGCCACTCATCTAGATAATTCGTAATTTCAAAAGTGAAATCCTTCCAGGTGCTATCGGATTTTTTCTGGTGTTGGACAAATTTTTGCCGAAAGACCTCCGGACTTAACTTGAATCTTTAAGTAATAATTTCTTTACGTAATCGTAATTTTCGGCTTGTTCTTCCGGTTCGCGAGCAATAAATTGCACGATCTCTAGTTGTAACAAACCCAATAACTGCCCCACCCACTCTTTCTTTTCTATTGACGCCCTTTAGCCTGGCGTTCAAAGATCACTAGATATAAACTAATATCTGACTGCTTAGGATCGAAATCTGGGATCAATTTTTTAAGTTTAAATTAGAGGTTACAGAACATGCATTTGTAGAATCGTTTGATTCATCGTTTACCCTAAATCCGGATTCTATTTTAAACCTTTCTAAATCAAATTTCAGCTGTAATTCTTTCTCTTTTAATGCTTGCTCCTTTACTAACTCCTCCAATCTCATTTTTTCAGCTCTTTCTAACTCTTCCAATCTTTTTCCGTTTGCAATGATAGTCTCATACAGATTTTTAACAAATTCCTCTTCATAACCTTCACTGTTAGTGATTGCAATTTTTATGCTAGGGACAGTCATTTTTAAAGTGGCATTTATTCCTAATTCCTCAGCAAGTTGCAACATGTCTTGCTTTTTCCCTTTACCAAGGAAAGCCATTTTTTAAACAATATCAAATAAATGTCACGCTAAATTTTGCACTATTGTTACTATTCTCTATTAATACAATAACACTGGTCCCATGCATACACAGAAATACACAAAGAAAAACTTAACACTAAAAATAATCAAAATTATTCAAGAGACTTAAAACACAATAAATCTTAAGCTAAAATTGCACACAATGCTTGAAATACAATTATAATTCTCTAGAAACAAAATAACACTGTTCCCATGCAAGAAAAACACTAAGTATTTCAAAAAATTTGTAAAGAACACTTTAACCAAAATTCCTAATACAATATGCAGTTTGTAACTCAAAAATATAACAGTACTCACCCATTTGAAGTACTCGGCTTGCTGTCAGAAGCAAATTATGTGCACTAGTGGTTTTGAACTCTTCCGTGGGAACAATGGTCCTTTTGACCAATCTTTGAATCTTTCACTCTTAATAATAAGTGTGGTCAGTTTGACCAGCCTTGAATTCACTCGTGGTACGGCTTCCGAAAATCGCTTTTCCTTCGGACACTCTCACCGTTAACACTATAGATCAGTTTGATCTTCTATGAGCAGGACGCTCTCTTTTCTCCGAAGCTGAATTCAATTGCAGCACGACTTCCGAAAATCGCTTTCCCTTTCGACCCCTAGCCGTTAACACTATAGATCAGTTTGATCTTTGAGCAGGACGCTCTTTTTCTCCGAAGCTGAATTGAATCGTAGCACGGCTTCCGAAAATCGCTTTCCCTTCGGACACTCTAGCCGTTAACACTATAGATCAGTTTGATCTTTGAGCAGGACGCTCTTTTTCTCCGAAGCTGAATTGAATCGCAGCACGGCTTCCGAAAATCGCTTTCCCTTCGGACACTCTAGCCGTTAACACTATAGATCAGTTTGATCTTCTATGAGCAGGACGCTCTCTTTCTTCGAAGCTGAATTGAATCGCAGCACGGCTCTTCCGAAGATATCTTTTTCTCTGCGTTGCGGTCCGTCCGTAAAAATCCAAAATTTTCCTCCTCTCACGGGTCCTGAATGCTAACTTTTTATCCCAAAGCGCTGCCACCAAAACTCTAAGCTGTAACGTTTGAAAAATAACGGTAGCGTATTCTTGGTTAATTAAAATATGGAATTTATTTACGTCACAACTATTGAAAATTATTTACAAAATGATACATATTAAAGTTATTAAAATTAATTATAGATTGTTAGAGTCCACTATTTTGTGAGAGGAGGATTCGTTCGCCACCGCTCTCGTGCAAGTTCAAAGCATCTCTCCCCTCATCTTCCGGTCGGCGAGCTAGATTCCTCGGGGGTCAAACAGGGGGTTGCCCTGCACCTGCAAATGCATCGTGTGGGTGTCGGTCTACAAAGAAACCGACCAGATGTTGTTGTTTTCGAGAAGTGACGTTACAGGAAACTAAAAGAAATCTTACTAAGTACCAAATTAGAAAAGAAATACAATATTTAAAGCTATGTTGAGATTTTTGTTAAGTGTACGAAGACTTTTGTGGCGTAACTTTTTAGTATATATTTTTTTTATTATTAATTTTTAAAAATAACATTTATTCTATTTTTAAAAAAATTAATTATGCCATTCTATTAAGAATAAGTTGCAGATATCATAAAAAAATTACAATTCCGATATATTAATTTTTGTTAGCCGAAAACTTTAAATTTTATTGGAAATTACAAGTGTACGAACACTTTTGTGGTCCACTGTATGTAAATCTACGTCTAGTTCCATGCGGAAGTGAAAGTTCTTGAACTTGGTTCAAAATGCATTCTTTTTCAGGTTGACTGATTCGAAACGTATTCGTTTTTGCAAGGATTTTTATAAAATAATTGTCTGTGTTTTATCTTTAGAATTTCAATGAATTTTTACTTTAATTAATATTGCGCAGTCCGTAAATATTAAGATTTAAAAATTGGCGAACGTAACATATTCGAACTTTTCTAAAATCACAAGCAAATAAACAATGTTATTTTTTTCGATTAAAATAGCATAAATAATTTATATCTGGAAGTGTAATACGTTAATATTACTTTTTGTTGTATTTTTTTATGTTAAAATTGTAATCAGCCTCACACTCTGCATGTTCAAACTTTCGCAGTTCCTGGCGCCTTACGTAGACAAAACAAAATGCAAAGGTTAGCTTCACACATAAAAGATAGATATTTGCTGTCGCGGGCTTTTTTGCAGATGGCAGAATTTTTTCCTACTTACTTGACAATTATTGTTATATTTTGGACACTTCACACATTATCTATAAATTATAGCCTATGTGTTATTCTGATGTATAAGTTATACTATTGTTAAGTTTCATTAAAGTCCATTCAGTTGTTTTTGCGTGAAAGACTCCTAAACATCCTCACAAACTTTCACGTTTATAATATACTAGCTGCATGGCCCGGCTTTGCACGGGCTTTCTTCTTCCTCATGACGCCAGCAATTATGTGTGTGTTTGTACGCGCGCAATGTGAGTGATTTCTAAAATTATTTCATTAAATTTCCCTTTTTCGAAATTTGTTCCACATATTTTCGATATAAGACAGGTTTTTTCCTCCTCTAGCCCGGCATAACGCGGTTTTTTTAGAGTAAAATTACTGTTTCCTCTTCCCTCCCCTCACAGATAAAATATAGCTTCAAATTTCGATGTATGACTTTTAAAAAAACAATATTGCATTAGTTAAAAATTATTAATGTGAAGCAATAAAAAGAAAACGATTCTTTAGTTAGCTTAAAAATGTCTCTGAAATGTATTTTTATCCGAAATAATAGACAATGTACTTTTTAATTAACGAATAATAATTAATTTAGTAATGAATTAATAGAAATACTTTTAAAAACACACACACACACACACACACACACATATATATATATATATATATATATATATATATAAGTTATAAAAAAACAGTACGGGGGAAGCGTAGATATATATATTTACATGTACTGAAAAAAAACATTCAAAAAGAAAAAAAAAAAAACTAAATGATAAAAACATTTTGATATTTTATTTTAATTTCATAGTTTTCCTTTGAAAGTCCTCCTAGTTTTCCTCCATCATATTATACTTTCCACTGTCATTGTTACAAATTTTGTGTAAAGAACGCTTAAAATTGTGTAAATAATTAAAATGAGGAAGTGTAATACATTAATATTACTTTTTGTTGCATTTATTTTATGTTAAAATCTTGCCACCACCTCTCCCTTCGAAATCTAGTTTTATGATGAAATAAAAATAGCGACGACACTGATGAAGGGAATCAATGAAAAGCGAAAGCGCACTGAGGTATGGCGTAGACAAAACAGAAGGGATAAAAAGATAGATGAATGCTGTCACGAGCTTTTTGCAAATGGCAGAATTTTTTCCTACTTTCTTGACAAAAATATTAGATATATTTTAGTTATATTTGAAAACTTCTCACAATATCTTTACAAATTTTAGCCTATGTGTTATTCTGATGTATAATCTATATTATTGTAAAGTTTCATTACAATCCACATACCGTTGTTTTTTCGTGAAAGTCTACCAAACATGCAAACATACTTACGCATTTGTAATATATATCTTGATTTGATGACCTTGAGAAGGCATTAAGGGGGATATTAATCTTCCGTTATCAATTGTAGATTTTGATGAAAAATTGATGCTGCTGTATCTAAAAATCTATTTCCAGACATTGTATAACTTGACAGAATTATTACCGAGACAAATAAGCCCTGTCATTCGTACCAAATTTGACCCAGTAAAATTCTTACAATTAGCGACATTATTTTGGGGGCTGTAGGCAATTTATTATCATATATCTCAATCATATTCCAAAAAAAAAAAAAAAAAAAAAAAATGTCTCAATGTAATTATATATCTATAGTTCTTTTATTTTATTATTGTTATGTTTATGTTTTTAATTTAGAATGTCAACTGATAAGTAATAATTTTTTAAACTCATACATTATTAAGCTTTTAGAAGGTATTTCAATAATTTGCCAACATCATATTATACTTTCAGATATAAATTATTTACACTATTTTTTTTTTAAGCGTTCATTACACAAAAACTTTTAACAATGTGTTACTTTTGCTGAGCAGAGATCTGCTTAGGGGGAGGTATTTTCAAAAAATCGACCAAGAGTGTTACGGAGAGTTATAAATAAAAAAAAATCCTTTTATCAGCTATTAGATCTACAGACTTAAAATTTAACACAAAGGTGTTTTTTTTATCTTTTTTCTTTTAGATGAGAAATACAAAAAGGTTTTTTTTGTTTAATTTGAAATTCACGAAAAATTAACTCATTAAAAACTTTTTTATCCTTCAATCTGTGTTACTTAATTTTTCAGTTCACCCGTGGGAAGAACGGGTATACCAGCTAGTCATATTATATATTGATAATGTAATTTAGCTAACGAATAATGAAAAAATGAATGAAAAAGAACTGTATAATATTTTCTCAGCAACCAATTCATACAGTTAAATCATTATTAATAAAATGAGAGGGGGAATTAATACAAAAAAATTTATCTCAAACTATTGAAAATAAACTCTAAATAGTACTTTGAATTGTATCAAAAAATTTCACCTTTTCCCACATGAATCGTTTTTCATCAAGTAAACTTTCGAAGTAAAAGAATTTTTGGAAAACACAAGGCACAAGTTTTCGGATATTTTAAAATAAGTTCCAGTAAAACAGCCAGCTCATCGCTTAAAATTATAATTTTAAATTATAGTGTAGTCACTATTTTTTATGAAGACAGATTAAAATTAGATTTTGAAGGAAGTGGTTGTGTTGCAATGTCTCTCTCTACTTGAATAGATATTGATACTGATTTCGTTTCATGGTGCATCGGCCACCAATGGATTAAATATAGATTTATAAAAATTGGAAAATTTCTTCTTTAAATTTATCGAACGACATGAGACCGTAGAACATTCTTTTGTGAATTGTGCTCTGGAATAACGGTTTTAAAAGCGTGAAGCCAGCTGAAAGGTAAGAAATATCTTTACAATCTAAATAGGACATTGATATTGTTATATCTAGTAGCTATATTTTATAAAAAAAATGGATGATAAAAAAGAAATTGAAGAAAACTAGAGCTGTCATTCATACAGCATTAACTAAAGCTATGAATAAATTAAAAAATGAACTAGATTCTAAATCTATTGATACTTTACATGAACATTTTGATTATATTTAAATGAAAATTTAAAATAATTAAAAGAACTAGATAACACACAAAAGCTTCAAAATATTATTCAAGTAGAAGAAGAATTTGATGCAGAAATACAATTTGCATTCGGGTTTAATGAAAAATATTCAATGTTGTGTTCTAAAAAATTAAAAATTCAAATTAAGAATCTATCTAAAAATGATCCTAGTGAATCGTTGCAAACAACATTGAATGTTCAAAATGATTCGCTTAACAATTCGAATAATGGATCTTCTGTAAATTCTAACAGAAATGTTAATTCTGTTCGTCTACCCAAATTAAAAATCGATAAATATTTCGATGATCCATGTTTATGGTTAGAATTCTGGAATAAATTCCAAAACTCCATAGACAAGAATGAAACATTAACAAAAGTAGATATATTTTCATATTTAAAGTCATTACTAGGAGGAGTTGCCAGTAATGTAGTAAATGGTTTCGCTTTCTCTGATGATAATTATGACAATGCTTTGATATTATTAAAGGAAAGAAAGGAAGGGAATAGATTCTCAAGATACAGTCGTCTCAACAATTTTTTACAATAAACAAAAATAAAGTTTTCTTGCAAACATGTACCGTAAAAATTAGAACACAATTCCAAAGAAATATTTTCGCGTTTGTTATGTGATTGTGGATCAATGAGAAGCTTTATTGCAAAAAAATTGTCTAACTGTTTAGACTCCTGCCATTAGAAAAGAAAAGTTGTCAGTGTATACTTTAGGGAATAAAACTCTATTAGAAAAGATTATGATGTAATTAAATTAACTCTAAAAAATAAGGACTCGCCAAATTTGAAAATAGACAAAGATTTTGGTTACTGATTAAATTTCGGCGGCAAATATACCCCTCCTGAATTAGACAATATTCCACAAGCAGTTCAATTAGAAAATTTAGTCTTCGCAGACTCACCAATTGTCAAGAGCCCATTACAATACTTATCCATCAGAGAAGATTATTACCACTGTAACGTCGTGAGTAGCTAACCATCAATAAATTGTCACAGTCTAATTTGGAAATAAAAGTGCTGCTGTTTACTTGCTCAACAAATTGTTATTGAAGCAATAAATTATAGTTTATACGCTGCCGGGGCATTCAGCTCCATATCACTTCTACTCTCCAACGCCACCGGCGTTTATTGTTCCCTCCTTCCCCTTTCCACCCAATCTCGGTCCTCCTTCTTTAGGCTCTCCTCAAGTTCTCCTCGTCCAGGGCTCGCTTCTCAAGTTCTTCGATCCCCAGGGTAGGGCTCTCCTCCCTCATCTCCTAAAAACCTCCTTTAAACACCAGGGTGGGTCCATAACACCCTCGTCCCTTCTTATTGGCAGGCCACAAAAGTCTCTCTCGGCCTCCCTAGTCCTATTTGTGCGTAACACTTCAAATACACACCCGGAGCTGTCTGGCCCAAGGTACTATAATTTTGTCCAACATCTGGACATACTTTGTCCATCACACTACCTGTTTCCTATTATCCCATTCTCTCGACTTCGGCCGAGGCGACAGGGATTCTTTTTGAAGACAAGCTTCGCCTATTGTCAATGGGGTGCCGGCTCTCCTTACCACTATGGCTTCCAGTCTGGGTGTCGGCGCTGAGTTCAAACACAAAACAATGGCCCCATGGCCACGTGCACTTGTCACATAACATCTGGTTGAAGCCATAAGACTCAGTGGGAATTGAGGGGTGTGGGTTCACAACAATCGAAGACGTCGGACTTGTCATTTAACATCTGGTGGAAGCCATAAAATTTAGTGAATCGGTGGGGTTCACAACAATCGAAGAGGTCATACTACGATGTAGTTTCTGAAAATTTAAACATCTGAGTAAGAAGTTAGTAGCGGGTGAAACCATCTTCGGCTGGTGTCTTCAAGGTCGAAATAGCGAAAATCAATCATCGCTTGCTCTATGTGTAATAGAAGTCAAGAAAAATTTGATTTCGATCAACTAAAGAAATTTTGGGATCTTGAAGCTCCGGTTTAATCGACTTAAAAATGAATCCGATGTCTCTAAAAATCAAATAATGCAAGAGAACTTCGAATCAAATATTAAATACGATGAAAAGCTAAAACGGTATAAAAAGTAGGGTTACCGTGTGGGAAGGGATGCACGTGAATTAAAAGATAATAGGAAATTGCCGAGAAGAGATTTACGCGGCTCAGAAAGCGATTCCAGAAAAATCCTCATTTGTTCCTTGAATATCGAGAGGTATTACAAAATTATTTGAAACAGGGTATTATAGAGTTAGTCCCAAATTTTGATAGCAAGTGACAGACAACGTTACTTTTTATCTTCCTCACAGAGAAGCGGCACTGAAAAGAATCGCCCCTTCCAGCCAACTACGAATTGTTTATGATGCTTCGCCACATGATGCAAATTCCCTTCTCTGAATAGTTGTTGAGCACATATAGGGACCAAACCTTTATCCTGAAATTTTGATATTTTCCGAGATTTAGACTCAAATGCGGTCGCTTTTACTGACGACATGAAGGAAGCATTTTTTACAAATAATGAAATGAGTAGGATAGGAACGTAACAAAATTCTTGTTCTCGAAAGACCCCTCCGATGAGTCTCAGCCTTTCCTTCTGTACATCGGTTCACCAGAGTTTTATTCGGTATTAGTAGTAGTCCTTTATTGCTGAGCGCAACTATAAACATCATTTAAAGAAATATTTGGAAAAGTATACAAATACAGTTAACTTTTTTGAATGAAAATATTTATGCAAGACGATATTATAGGAAACCAACCGTTTGTAAATCAAGCTTTAACAATTACTTTAGAAGCGACTAAAATTTTCTAAGATGCCAGTATATCTCTACACAAACGGCAACTAATTCAAAAGCCTGCACAAAGCACGGCAAGATAAAGAAGTAATTTCGGATGAAAATCCTCATTTTGAAACTTTTGAAAAGATAATTTCCCCACATAGTTTTGGGTATAGCATGGAATAATATATTGTTACGAATGTAGTCTTATTCTAATTGTTTTTACTCATTTGTGTTCATTTCTACAGTTTAATTTGTCGTATCTAATGTGATTTCAACCCTGTTTACCTGTAATATCATTTCCACTGCATTGCACGGCCCCCATGCTTTAACATTGGTTTAAATGGTAAACTCGCCAAATATTGCAGTTAGCGCTAAGTTGGCGACGGATTTGGCGACTTATTTTTGGCGCCACCGATATATCGCCAAATGTGGGCGATAAGCTTGGCGACCATGGCAACCCTGCTCCTAATAACCCTGTCTGGCAACCCTATCGCGGTATTGTAACACTATTGTATTGAATGTATTACTGTATTGAGCTTTTCGTACGCTCCGGATTTTGCTAGACCTTTCTATTTCCTCGATTACGCTCCCGGCAAGTGCAAGAGGTTTCCCTCGACCGGAAAGGTATGCAAAAGGCCCGGGCCGCTAGTCAGTTAGTCAGGATCTCAGCTTTCATGCA